>JAQFWZ010000254.1:0-145000 GCA_027789725.1 Dendropsophus ebraccatus
CGAGAGAGAAAACCCAAGTGGCAGGACTTCACCTAGGGGTGCCTAACGACTCTGTTACAGGTAGTTAGTGCGTGAACCATCTGACATGTAAGCCAGGACAACTTAACTGCTGGCGGGGGACCCTCAATATTCCCGCCAGTTAGACAGTAGGTTTCCAATAAAATAAGTTACCCTACTGGAGAGAGAACTGTGAAGACCTGTGTATACCTTGGTGTCGGTGTGAAATGTCCTGGACACCTGGAAGAGAAAGAATAAAATAATAAAAGCAAACATACATCTGGGTACCCTCATCACCCCCCCCCAATCATACCGCACAAGCCACTCCATAGGCCAAACCACGAAAGGTTCCAGGGTGCAATGTGTATGGACAAGTGTAACTGTGGGTGTGACTATGTGTGATAACTACTATGTGGGACAAGACAGAGGTGAACAACACCGGAAACACAAGGGGAAGACAAAAGACAACAATACTGCGAGGTCTGAGGAGGATGGCTCAGACAGAGATCTGAGAAACTGGCTCCAATATCTTCCCAGGTGTAGATATAATAAATTGTTAATGGAAAAACACAAGACTTGTTAAGAAAAGACCCCTACAAAACTAGATATTCTCTGAATGTATATATATTTCTGACTTCTCTTACTCAGAGGAGGAGCTATCTGACTGACACCAGAACATATATATACTTTCTGCTCTGAGTGAGGCAAGGTTCTTCGCCTCGGTTCTACTCTGTGAGCTCCTCAGGGACCTCTGCTTACTCAGAGGAGGAATACACAAATACCCTTGATGCTCTGCAGTATGATACTAGAAATAGTGGCAATAATAACCTTCTGGCAATCACATAATCACATAAGGTAAGTGCTTTAGGAGAGAACTGGATAGGTGTCTCTGTTAGTTAGAGTCTCTTTTAGGCAATAAGCCATCGTCCATGTAAAAGGCTCGACAGGCACTAGAAAACTGTTTAGTAATGTGAGTGTCCATCGCACATAGCTGGTTAATACAGGTGGGCTTGATCAGGAGGACCAGGTACAGTACTTGAACGTGCAGAAACTTTTACACAGCAAACAAACTGGAACAAACAAAAGTTTGACCCTCTAATGGCTCTGATCTCTGTAGCGGGCTGGTGAATCCTCTGGTTGAGCGCTCAGACCGTCTCAGCGTACGGCATTTTCAACAGTGACTGGTTCTGGTGCAGGGTGATGAGGTTCCCCCATAGGTGGCTGCGGAGGTGGAGCTGTTGGAGGTATGATTGGAAAAGGAGAACAATTGGATCATGCACCGGGACCCCTGAAAGAGCTGATGGGCATGAGGAAGGGTTCGTATTGGAACATTTCTTCCAGAGAGAGAGGTTTGGTGGAGCGGCTGGAATGGCCAGAGCTGCTGGCGTAGACCTGGACATGGCACGGCAAGCCTGGTAATCTCCTTGGCACAACGCTTGTCCGATTCCGTGCACAGTCTGAGGAGCTAGACCAGGTTTTTTTAACCTCATAGACATCAGTCTCTGGATGAGGGATCGAGGAGATAACATAAGGACTCAGGCTCCCAGAGGCTTTCGAGTTTGTGAGAGCGATGATACTTTTTAGCCAGACTTTGTCCCCCACTTGTAGGGTTGCAGCAGTCGCCCTCCGATTGTAGGCCTCTCCTGGCGCTGATGAGCCTCTCCCATCCTTTGATCCACAATTTCCCGAGCATCCTGGATTCTCCCTCTGAAGCTCCTGAACCAGTCAGTCTCAGCAGAAGGTTCGGAAGGTCAAGAGCTTGACCCCGAGAGTACGGTCCTGGAGATGACTCTGGCGCCCAAACATCAAGTAGAACTGGAGTAGCCCGTGGAGCAATGGGTGGTCTGTTGTAGATCTCCACCAGCTCTCGTCTAGTAGATGATCCACTCTACCCTTTTGGTCACAGAAGCGTCCTCGCATATTGATGAACACTTGATTGATTTTCTCACATAGGCCATTCCCTTGAGGTTGATAGGCCGTAGTGCGGAGCTTCTTGCACTTGTGGTAGGCACACAATTCCTGGAACAGTTGTGACCGGGCCCCGGTCAGCAAAGACTCTGGACATCCATAGTGCTTTAACTACTCCCTGTAGAAGGTGCTAGCGTGGTCTTAGCGTCAGGTCTCTGACAGGTACCACGACTACCCACTTTGGAGTAGTGATCGACCATGTTTAGGGCATAGGTGTATCCGCACCTTATTGGGGCCAACTTTACATTTCTAGAGCAAACGAGTTGATTAGGCCTGTGAGAGTTGATAGGATGCAAGGAGAGGCTCTGACTTCTCTTCCCCCAGCCTTGGAGATGTTACAACCAGGGCACTCAGCGCACCAGTTCTCAATGTCAGCTCTCATCCCAATCCATAGAACCACTGTCGGATGGTGGCCTCCTGTTTTATGCACCCCGAAATGACCGGACTGGTCATGATAGGCGTTGAGACACCATCTTAGCATCTCGCCGGGGAATTAGGATTTGGTGACACCTCTCTCCAGAGGCAGGGTGCAGGAATCCGGAGGATTAGTCCCTTCTGTGGGAATAGTCTCTTTCTCTGTCTCCAAAGTCGCCTTAGTTCAACATCAGGGTAAGGCCTCTTGATCCGCATGGGAACCCACCCGGTGGAGAGGTAGTCATAAATCTCCCCTAGAACTCTGACTCCTCCTGGACAGTTTACCACCTGGCCAGGTCTTGGGGGCCCTGTGGGAGACGGGGACGCTTCAGGCTAGCGGCCTCGATAACACTCTAGGAAGCGAACCTTTGATAGAAGAAGGGCATTTCCACGTCTTCCAATCACTATCCTCCGGGGTTCTTCGCCTCTAGAGAGCCGGGACAGGAGGTCTGCATTGACGTTAGCCTTGCCACTGCGGTATTTGATTTCGAATCTGAAATAGGCCAATCTAGAGGCCCACCGTTGTTCAGGGCGCCTAGCCGGGCAGTGTTGAGATGTGCAAGCGGGTTGTTGTTATCCGTATAAATGGTGACAGGGGAAGCAGCGAGATAGTCCTTGAACGTCTCCGTGACGGCCCACACTAGGGCGAGTAACTCCAACTTAAGGAGCTATAGTTTTTGTAATTCTTCTCAGCGCCCCGCAGGCTCCGGCTGGCGTAGGCCACAAACCTCTCTTGACCCTCTTGGACCTGGGATAACACGGCTCCTAGGCCTTGGAAACTGGCATCGGTGTAGAGCCGGAAGGGAAGGTATTGTCTGGATAGGCCAGGATGGGAGCGTGGTCAACAGACGCTATAATGTTTGGAAGGCAGTCTCCTGTCGTTCGGTCCACTCAGTCGTTGATTGTAGCTCTCCCGAGGACAACCCCGGAGCAGTTCGGTGAGGGTCTCGGACACTTGCGCAAAGTGGGGAATGAAGCGGCGTTAATAGCCAGCAAATCCGAGGAAACCTTCTCACCTCCTTGACGGTCTTAGGAGTGCCCCAGTGTTCCACAGCCGAGATCTTCTCCGGGATCAGGTCGTATCCCTTCAGCACTCACAACATGCCCCAGATAGTTTACTTGGGGTTGAGAAGATGGGCACTTGGAAGGTTTGATCTTCAGCCAGATGACGGATGTGGTCCTCGTAGGTACGGGAATAGACAATTACATTGTCTAGGTACAGCAGAACAGTCTGGAATTAAGGTGACCAAGACATCTTTCCACCAACTGCTGGAAGGTAGCGGGGGCGTGCACAGACCGAAGGGCATACTGGTGAACTCGAAGAGCCCCATGGGGGTGGTGAAGGCCGTCTTCTCCTCGCGGTCTTCCGGCGCCATTGTTACTTGCCAATACCACTGGTGAGATCCAAGGTGGAGAAGTAGGCGGCTGATCCCAGAGAGGCAATAGACTCTTCAATCCGGGATAGGCATCCTTGTGCGTGATTGTGTTCAACTTCCTATAATCCACGCAGAACCGGATGTTGCCGTCCTTTTTCCTTACGAGGACAATAGGGGCAGCCCACGGACTCTGACTTTCTTGGATTAAATTAGAGTCTTTCATCTCCCTGAGCAGTTCTTGACCTGATGATAGCTGGCAGGAGGGATCGGCCGATGCTTCTCCTTGATAGGCAAATGGTCGCCAGTGTTGATTCGATGCTGAACCAGGCTAGTCTTTCCAAAGTCGAGGGGGTGTTTGCTAAAGGCTTCATGGTGCCGTTTGGCCACTTTAAGGATGCCGTGGAGGTACTCAAGTGGGGTATTGGCATCGCCAAATGTGGAGTTTGTCCCACCCCGAGGGACAGGAGGGTCTGTTTGCATCTCCTCGAATACGACAGAATGGACCTCTGATAGGCATGGCCTCAGGATCGAGTTGGTACAGCATGGCTACAGTGGTGAACTTAGGTAAGTCAGCGGAGGAGTCTCCAAGGTTCACCAGACGTACAGGGACCTGACCATTGGAGATGGTCACTAGGCTCATAGCAGTTCTGACCAGGGGTTGCCCCTCAATCTCGATAGCATCCAGAAGAGCGGCAATAGTCGGCATTGTCGAGACCCAGGCGGACCCTGCACCAGATAAGGAACTGTTAGCTGGGATGGTGATCGGGCGAGCATCTCTAGTGCGGACTCGGCAGATTTCCCCTCGAGGGTTGGCAAACTTCTGCTGAGCGGTTGAGCACTTTGATGGTCTTCTGAATGGCTTGCCTGTACTGAGGAGAAGCATGAGACATAGAAGTATGCAGCACTTCAGTGAACACATGGCGGATAACATTCATGCCTAATACAACAGTTCCACCATCTCCCTGAGCTTCAGTGACAATGATGCCCTGACGTGCTAGCTCTCGATCCCCTATACAAATGGTGGGTTCCCAGTAACCTAGTTACATAGTCAATACGGTTGAAAAAAAGACACATGTCCATCAAGTTCAACCAAGGAGGGGATGGATACAGGGAAGGGGGAGGGGTGATATGTTCTATACATATGCATTTATATTATTTTGCTATAAGAACTTGTCTAGCCCTGTTTTTAAGCCCTCTACTGTTTTTGCTGTGACCAGATCCTGTGGTGACTGTTCCACAGATTCACAGCTCTCATGGTAAAGAAGACTTGTCGCCTCCGGAGATTGGAACCTTTTTTCTCCAGACGGAGGCAGCGCCCCCTTGTCTCTCCAGGGACGGAGGCAGCGCCCCCTTGTCTCTCCAGGCGGAGGCAGCGCCCCCTTGTCTCTCCAGGCGGAGGCAGTGCCCCCTTGTCTCTCTGGGTGGAGGCAGCCAGGGCCGTCTTAACAGCATTATGGGCCCCTGGACAGAGGTGCGAATTGGGCCCCCCCCCCCCCAACCGCCGCCATCAAATCCCCCACATCTTTGCATATGGTCCCCCCCCATAGTAGTCAATTCCCCCATATAGTGCCCCCGATAGTAGCCAGTACCCCCCATAGTAGCCAGTACCCCCATAGTAGCCAGTGCCCCCCATAGTAGCCAGTACCCCTATAGTAGCCAGTGACCCCCATAGTAGCCAGTGCCCCCCATAATAGCCAGTGACCCCCATAGTAGCCAGTGACCCCCATAGTAGCCAGTGACCCCTATAGTAGCCAGTGCCCCCGATAGTAGCCAGTGTCCCCATAGTAACCAGTGCCCCTCATATTAGCCAGTACCCCTATAGTAGCCATTGCCCCCCATAGTAGCCAGTGCCCCCATAGTAGCCAGTACCCCTATAGTAGCCAGTGCCCCCCATAGTAGCCAGTGCCCCAATAGTAGCCAGTGCCCCCCATAGTAGCCAGTACCCCTATAGTAGCCAGTGCCCCCATAGTAGCCAGTACCCCTATAGTAGCCAGTTTCCCACCATAGTAGCCAGTGCTCCCCCATAGTAGCCAGTACCCCTATAGTAGCCAGTGCTCCCCATAGTAGCCAGTGCCCCCCATAGTATGCCAGTGCCCCCCATAGTATCCAGTGCCCCCATAGTAGCCAGTGCCCCCCATATTAGCCAGTACCCCTATAGTAGCCCAGTGCTCCCCATAGTAGCCAGTACCCCTATAGTAGCCAGTGCCCCCATAGTAGCCAGTGCTCCCCATAGTAGCCAGTGCCCCCATAGTAGCCAGTGCCCCCCATAGTAGCCAGTGCCCCCATAGTAGCCAGTGCCCCCATAGTAGCCAGTGCTCCCCATAGTAGCCAGTGCCCCCATAGTAGCCAGTACCACTATAGTAGCCAGTGCCCCCATAGTAGCCAGTGCTCCCCATAGTAGCCAGTGCCACCCCATAGTAGCCAGTGCCCCCCATAGTAGCCAGTGCCCCATAGTAGCCAGTGCCCCGATAGTAGCCAGTGCTCCCCATAGTAGCCAGTGCCCCCATAGTAGCCAGTGCCCCCATAGTAGCCAGTGCCCCCCCATAGTAGCCAGTGCCCCCCCATAGTAGCCAGTGCCCCCATAGTAGCCAGTGCTCCCCATAGTAGCCAGTGCTCCCCCATAGTAGCCAGTGCCCCCCACAGTAGCCAGTGCCCCCCACAGTAGCCAGTGCCCCCCATAGTAGCCAGTGCCCCCATAGTAGCCAGTTCCCCCATAGTAGCCAGTGCCCCCATATTAGCCAGTGCCCCCCATAGTAGCCAGTGCCCCCATAGTAGCCAGTGCCCCCCCAAAACACAAACCAGTTACTCACCCGTCCGGTGGCCCCAGCAGCTCCTCTCCCGGCATCCTCCGGGCCACAGGCAGCGGGGTACAGAGAGACTGCCTGTGCCCGAAGTGTCCGGCTGCACGACACATCCAGGACACAGGCAGCGTCTCTGTACCCCGCTGCCTGTGCCCGGAGGATGACGGGAGTGTGCGCTGCCGGGAGAGGAGCTGCTGGGGCCGCCGGACGGGTGAGTTCCTGGACTGCCCGCCCCCTCTATCGCCGCTTGGCTGAGCCGATCAAAAGCCCAGGAAAGTGCTGCTCATTGCACTTTCCTGGGCTTCTGATCGGCTCAGCTGAGAAGCGATGGAGGGGGTCGCTCAGGGCCGCTCACTATGCATATGCTTAGTGAGCGGCAATACAGGGTGTGGGCGGGGCGGCTTCCTTGCGGTGCTCAGCCCTGCTTGGGAGCCGTCTTTGCTTTATAGGACGCAACTTAGTTTTATAAGTGCGTCTTATAAAGCAAAAAAATACAGGTGTGTCCAGAGGGCAGGGGGCCCCCTAGGACGCAAGGGCCCCCGGGCAGCCGCCTACCCTGCCCAATGGATAAGACGGCCCTGGAGGCAGCGCCCATTGTCTCTCCAGGCGGAGGCCAGTGCTCCCTTGTCTCTCCAGGCGGAGGCAGCTCCCCCTTGTCTCTCCAGGCGGAGGCAGCGCCCCCTTGTCTCTCCAGGCGGAGGCAGCGCCCCCTTGTCTCTCCAGGCGGAGGCAGCACCCCCTTGTCTCTCCAGGCGGAGGCAGCGCCCCCTTGTCTCTCCAGGCGGAGGCAGCGCCCCCTTGTCTCTCCAGGCGGAGGCAGCTCCCCCTTGTCTCTCCGGGCGGAGGCAGCGCCCCCTTGTCTCTCAGGGTGGAGGCAGCGCCCCCTTGTCTCTCCAGGCGGAGGCAGCGCCCCCTTGTCTCTCCAAGGCGGAGGCAGCGCCCCCTTGTCTCTCCAGGCGGAGGCAGCGCCCCCTTGTCTCTCCAGGCGGAGGCAGCGCCCCCCTTGTCTCTCTGGGCGGAGGCAGCGCCCCCTTGTCTCTCCAGGCGGAGGCAGCGCCCCCTAGTCTCTCCAGGCGGAGGCAGCGCCCCCCTTGTCTCTCCAGGCGGAGGCAGCGCCCAATTGTCTCTCCAGGCGGAGGCAGCGCCCCCTTGTCTCTCAGGGTGGAGGCAGCGCCCCCTTGTCCTCTCCAGGCGGAAGGCAGCGCCCCCTTGTCTCTCAGGGTGGAGGCAGCGCCCCCTTGTCTCTCAGGGTGGAGGCAGCGCCCTCTTGTCTCTCCAGGCGGAGGCAGCGCCCCCTTGTCTCTCAGGGTGGAGGCAGCGCCCCCTTGTCTCTCAGGGTGGAGGCAGCGCCCCCTTGTCTCTCCGGGTGGAGGCAGCGCCCCCTTGTCTCTCCAGGCGGAGGCAGCGCCCCCTTGTCTCTCCAGGCGGAGGCAGCGCCCCCTTGTCTCTCCAGGCGGAGGCAGCGCCCCCCTTGTCTCTCAGGGGTGGAGGCAGCGCCCCCTTGTCTCTCCGGGTGGAGGCAGTGCCCCCTTGTCTCTCCAGGTGGAGGCAGCGCCCCCTTGTCTCTCCAGGCGGAGGCAGTGCCCCCCTTGTCTCTCCAGGTGGAGGCAGCGCCCCCTTGTCTCTCCAGGCGGAGGCAGCGCCCCCTTGTCTCTCCAGGCGGAGGCAGTGCCCTCTTGTCTCTCCAGGTGGAGGCAGCGCCCCCTTGTCTCTCCAGGTGGAGGCAGTGCCCTCTTGTCTCTCCAGGCGGAGGCAGTGCCCTCTTGTCTCTCTAGGCGGAGGCAGTGCCCTCTTGTCCTTTGAGGGGGGTTTTACCTGGAACATCTTTTCCCCATATCTCTTGTAGGGGCCATTTATATATTTAAATAAGTTAATCATATCTCCCCTTAAACGTCTCTTCTCCAGACTAAACAAATGTAATTCTTTTAATCTCTCCTCATAACTAAGATGCTCCATTCCCCTTATTAGTTTAGTGGCCGTCTTTGTTCCCTCTCCAGCTCTAGAACGTCCTTTTTATGAATCTGGTTCCAAAACTGGACGGCATACTCCAGATGGGGCCGCACCAAAGCTTTATAGGGGGGTAATATTATATCCCTGTCCCGTGAGTCCAGGCCTGTTTTAATGCATGACAATATCCTGCTGGCCTTAGAAGCCGCTGACTGACATTGTGCTGTTCTGTAGTCTATTATCTACAAGTACACCCAGATCCTTCTCCATCAGCGACTCTCCCAGAGTAACTCCCCCCAGGACATAGGATGCTGCAGGTTATTACTCCCCCCAGGACATAGGATGCTGCAGGTTATTACTCCCCCCAGGACATAGGATGCTGCAGGTTATTACTCCCCCCAGGACATATGATGCATGCGGGTTATTAGTACCCAGGTGCATAACTTTACATTTATCCACATTGAACCTCATTTGCCAAGTGGACGCCCCAAACACTCAGTGTGTCTAAGTCATCCTGTAACATCTGCACATCCTCCATAGACTGTACTGTACTACAAAGCCTGTAACATCTGCACATCCTCCATAGACTGCACTGTACTACAAAGCCTGTAACATCTGCACATCCTCCATAGACTGTACTGTACTACAAAGCCTGTAACATCTGCACATCCTCCATAGACTGTACTGTACTACAAAGCCTGTAACATCTGCACATCCTCTATAGACTGTACTGTACTACAAAGCCTGTAACATCTGCACATCCTCCATAGACTGTACTGTACTACAAAGCCTGTAACATCTGCACATCCTCCATAGACTGTACTGTACTACAAAGCCTGTAACATCTGCACATCCTCCATAGACTGTACTGTACTACAAAGCCTGTAACCTCTGCACATCCTCCATAGACTGTACTGTACTACAAAGCCTGTAACATCTGCACATCCTCCATAGACTGTACTGTACTACAAAGCCTGTAACATCTGCACATCCTCCATAGACTGTACTGTACTACAAAGCCTGTAACATCTGCACATCCTCCATAGACTGTACTGTACTACAAAGCCTGTAACATCTGCACATCCTCCATAGACTGTACTGTACTACAAAGCCTGTAACATCTGCACATCCTCCATAGACTGTACTGTACTACAAAGCCTGCAACATCTGCACATCCTCCATAGACTGTACTGTACTACAAAGCCTGTAACATCTGCACATCCTCCATAGACTGTACTGTACTACAAAGCCTGTAACATCTGCACATCCTCCATAGACTGTACTGTACTACAAAGCCTGTAACATCTGCACATCCTCCATAGACTGTACTGTACTACAAAAGCCTGTAACATCTGCACATCCTCCATAGACTGTACTGTACTACAAAGCCTGTAACATCTGCACATCCTCCATAGACTGTACTGTACTACACATCCTGTAACATCTGCACATCCTCCATAGACTGTACTGTACTACAAAGCTTGTAACATCTGCACATCCTCCATAGACTGTACTGTACTACAAAGCTTGTAACATCTGCCCATCCTCCATAGACTGTACTGTACTACAAAGCTTGGTGTCATCTGCAAAGATAGAAACATTGCTGTTAATTCCATTCTCAATATCATTAATAAACAAGTTAAACAGAAGAGGGCCGAGTACTGACCCTTGGGGTACACCACTTATTACCGGGGACCATTCGGAGTAGGAATCATTGACCACCACTCTCTGGGGACCATTATTAAGCCAGGTTTCAATCCAGTTACATGTTAAATTTTCCAAACCGATAGACTTTAACTTACCCATCAGACGTCCATGAGGTACTGTGCAAAATCCAGGTACACGATATCCACAGCCGCCCCCCATCCAGGTACACGATATCCACAGCCGCCCCCCATCCAGGTACACGATATCCACAGCCGCCCCCCCATCCAGGTACACGATATCCACAGCCGCGCTGCCATCCAGGCTTCTACTTACCTCTTCATAGAAACATATTAGGTTGGTTTGACAGCTTCTGTCCTTAGTAAAACCATGCTGGTTATCACCTATAATACTATTACGCCTATATATTCCTGGATGTAGTCCCTTATATACTATTACCTCCTATATATTCCTGGATGTAGTCCCTTATATACTATTACCCCCTATATATTCCTGGATGTAGTCTCTTATATACTATTACCTCCTATATATTCCTGGATGTAGTCCCTTATATACTATTACCCCCTATATATTCCTGGATGTAGTCCCTTATATACTATTACCCCCTATATATTCCTGGATGTAGTCTCTTATATACTATTACCTCCTATATATTCCTGGATGTAGTCCCTTATATACTATTACCCCCTATATATTCCTGGATGTAGTCCCTTATATACTATTACCTCCTATATATTCCTGGATGTAGTCCCTTATATACTATTACCCCTATATATTCCTGGATGTAGTCCCTTATATACTATTACCCCCTATATATTCCTGGATGTAGTCCCTTATATACTATTACCCCTATATATACCTGGATGTAGTCTCTTATATACTATTACCCCCTATATATTCCTGATTAGTCCCTTATACACTATTACCCCTATATATTCCTGGATGTATCCCTTATATACTATTACCCCCTATATATTCCTGATGTAGTCCCTTATATACTATTACCTCCTATATATTCCTGGATGTAGTCCCTTATATACTATTACCCCTATATATTCCTGGATGTAGTCCCTTATATACTATTACCCCTATATATACCTGGATGTAGTCCCTTATATACTATTACCCCCTATATATTCCTGGATGTAGTCCCTTATATATTATTACCTCCTATATATTCCTGGATGTAGTCCCTTATATAATATTACCCCTATATATTCCTGGATGTAGTCCCTTATATACTATTACCCCTATATATTCCTGGATATAGTCCCTTATATACTATTACCCCTATATATTCCTGGATGTAGTCCCTTATATACTATTACCCCTATATATTCCTGGATGTAGTCCCTTATATACTATTACCCCCTATATATTCCTGGATGTAGTCCCTTATATACCATTATCTCCTATATATTCCTGGATGTAGTCCCTTATATACTATTACCTCCTATATATTCCTGGATGTAGTCCCTTATATACTATTACCCCTATATATTCCTGGATGTAGTCCCTTATATACTATTACCCCCTATATATTCCTGGATGTAGTCCCTTATATACTATTACCCCCTATATATTCCTGGATGTAGTCCCTTATATACTATTACCCCTATATATTCCTGGATGTAGTCCCTTATATACTATTACCCCTATATATTCCTGGATGTAGTCCCTTATATACTATTACCCCTATATATTTCTGGATGTAGTCTCTTATATACTATTACCCCCCTATATATTCCTGGATGTAGTCTCTTATATACTATTACCTCCTATATATTCCTGGATGTAGTCCCTTATATACTATTACCCCCTATATATTCCTGGATGTAGTCCCTTATATACTATTACCCCCTATATATTCCTGGATGTAGTCCCTTATATACTATTACCCCTATATATTCCTTGATGTAGTCTCTTATATACTATTACCCCCTGTATATTCCTGGATGTAGTCCCTTATATACTATTACCCCCTATATATTCCTGGATGTAGTACCTTATATACTATTACCCCTATATATTCCTGGATGTAGTCCCCTTATATACTATTACCCCCTATATATTCCTGGATGTAGTCCCTTATATACTATTACCCCCTATATATTCCTGGATGTAGTCCCCTATATACTATTACCCCTATATATTCCTGGATGTAGTCCCTTATATACTATTACCCCTATACATTCCTGGATGTAGGTCACTTATATACTATTACCTCCTATATATTCCTGGATGTAGTCCCTTATATACTATTACCCTATATATTCCTGGATGTAGTCCCTTATATACTATTACCTTCTATATATTCCTGGATGTAGTACCTTATATACTATTACCCCTATATATTCCTGGATGTAGTCCTTATATACTATTACCCCTATATATTTCTGGATGTAGTCCCTTATATACTATTACCCCCTATATATTCCTGGATGTAGTCCCTTATATACTATTACCCCTATATATTCCTGGATGTAGTCTCTTATATACTATTACCCCCTATATATTCCTGGATGTAGTCACTTAAATACTATTACCACTATATATTTCTGGATGTAGTCCCTTATATACTATTACCCCCTATATATTCCAGGATGTAATCCCTTATATACTATTACCCCCTATATATTCCTGGATGTAGTCCCTTATATACTATTACCCCCTATATATTCCTGAATGTAGTCCCTTATATACTAATACCCCCTATATATTCCTGGATGTAGTCCCTTATATACTATTACCCCCTATATATTCCTGGATGTAGTCCCTTATATACTATTACCTCCTATATATATTCCTGGATGTAGTCCCTTATATACTATTACCCCTATATATTCCTGGATGTAGTCCCTTATATACTATTACCCCTATATATTCCTGGATGTAGTCCCTTATATACTATTACCCCTATATATTCCTGGATGTAGTCCCTTATATACTATTACCCCCTGTATATTCCTGGATGTAATCCCTTATATACTATTACCCCCTATATATTCCTGGATGTAGTCCCTTATATACTATTACCCCCTATATATTCCTGGATGTAGTCCCTTATATACTATTACCCCCTATATATTCCTGGATGTAGTCCCTTATATACTATTACCCCTATATATTCCTGGATGTAGTCCCTTATATACTATTACCCCTATATATTCCTGGATGTAGTCCCTTATATACTATTACCTCCTATATATTCCTGGATGTAGTCCCTTATATACTATTACCCCCTAAATATTCCTGGATGTAGTCCCTTATATACTATTACCCCTATATATTCCTGTAGTCCCTTATATACTATTACCCCCTATATATTCCTGGATGTAGTCACTTATATACTATTACCTCCTATATATTCCTGGATGTAGTCCCCTTATGTACTATTACCCCTATATATTCCTGGATGTAGTCTCTTATATACTATTACCCCTGTATATTCCTGGATGTAGTCCCTTATATACTATTACCCCTATATATTCCTGGATGTAGTCCCTTATATACTATTACCCCTATATATTCCTGGATGTAGTCCCTTATATACCATTACGCCTATATATTCCTGGATGTAGTCCCTTATATACTATTACCCCTATATATTCCTGGATGTAGTCCCTTATATACTATTACCCCCTATATATTCCTGGATGTAGTCCCTTATATACTATTACCCCTATATATACCTGGATGTAGTCTCTTATATACTATTACCCCCTATATATTCCTGGATGTAGTCCCTTATACACTATTACCCCTATATATTCCTGGATGTAATCCCTTATATACTATTACCCCTATATATTCCTGGATGTAGTCCCTTATATACTATTACCCCCTATATATTCCTGGATGTAGTCCCTTATATACTATTACCCCCTATATATTCCTGGATGTAGTCCCTTATATACTATTACCTCCTATATATTCCTGGATGTAGTCCCTTATATACTATTACTCCTATATATTCCTGGATGTAGTCTCTTATATACTATTACCCCCTATATATACCTGGATGTAGTCCCTTATATACTATTACCCCCTATATATTCCTGGATGTAGTACCTTATATACTATTACCTCCTATATATTCCTGGATGTAGTCCCTTATATACTATTACCCCTATATATTCCTGGATGTAGTCCCTTATATACTATTACCCCCTATATATACCTGGATGTAGTCCCTTATATATTATTACCCCCTATATATTCCTGGATGTAGTCCCTTATATAATATTACCCCTATATATTCCTGGATGTAGTCCCTTATATACTATTACCCCTATATATTCCTGGATGTAGTCCCTTATATACTATTACCCCCTATATATTCCTGGATGTAGTCCCTTATATACTATTACCCCCTATATATTCCTGGATGTAGTCCCTTATATACTATTACCCCTATATATTCCTGGATGTAGTCCCTTATATACTATTACCCCTATATATTCCTGGATGTAGTCCCTTATATACTATTACCCCTATATATTCCTGGATGTAGTCTCTTATATACTATTACCTCCTATATATTTCTGGATGTAGTCTCTTATATACTATTACCCCCTATATATTCCTGGATGTAGTCCCTTATATACTATTACCTCCTATATATTCCTGAATGTAGTCCCTTATATACTATTACCCCCTAAATATTCCTGGATGTAGTCCCTTATATACTATTACCCCCTATATATTCCTGGATGTAGTCCCTTATATACTATTACCCCTATATATTCCTTGATGTAGTCCCTTATATACTATTACCCCCTATACATTCCTGGATGTAGTCCCTTATATACTATTACCCCCTATATATTCCTGGATGTAGTCCCTTATATACTATTACCCCTATATATTCCTGGATGTAGTCCCTTATATACTATTACCTTCTATATATTCCTGGATGTAGTACCTTATATACTATTACCCCTATATATTCCTGGATGTAGTCCCTTATATACTATTACCCCTATATATTTCTGGATGTAGTCCCTTATATACTATTACCCCCTATATATTCCTGGATGTAGTCCCTTATATACTATTACCCCTATATATTCCTGGATGTAGTCACTTAAATACTATTACCACTATATATTTCTGGATGTAGTCCCTTATATACTATTACCCCTATATATTCCTGGATGTAGTCCCTTATATACTATTACCCCCTATATATTCCAGGATGTAATCCCTTATATACTATTACCTCCTATATATTCCTGGATGTAGTCCCTTATATACTATTACCCCCTAAATATTCCTGGATGTAGTCCCTTATATACTATTACCCCCTATATATTCCTGGATGTAGTCCCTTATATACTATTACCCCTATATATTCCTTGATGTAGTCCCTTATATACTATTACCCCCTATACATTCCTGGATGTAGTCACTTATATACTATTACCCCCTATATATTCCTGGATGTAGTCCCTTATATACTATTACCTTCTATATATTCCTGGATGTAGTACCTTATATACTATTACCCCTATATATTCCTGGATGTAGTCCCTTATATACTATTACCCCTATATATTTCTGGATGTAGTCCCTTATATACTATTACCCCCTATATATTCCTGGATGTATTCCCTTATATACTATTACCCCTATATATTCCTGGATGTAATCCCTTATATACTATTACCCCCTATATATTCCTGGATGTAGTCACTTATATACTATTACCCCCTATATATTCCTGGATGTAGTCCCTTATATACTATTACCTTCTATATATTCCTGGATGTAGTACCTTATATACTATTACCCCTATATATTCCTGGATGTAGTCCCTTATATACTATTACCCCTATATATTCCTGGATGTAGTCCCTTATATACTATTACCCCCTATATATTCCTGGATGTAGTCCCTTATATACTATTACCCCCTATATATTCCAGGATGTAATCCCTTATATACTATTACCCCCTATATATTCCTGGATGTAGTCTCTTATATACTATTACCCCCTATATATTCCTGGATGTAGTCCCTTATATACTATTACCCCCTGTATATTCCTGGATGTAGTCCCTTATATACTATTACCCCCTATATATTCCTGGATGTAGTCCCTTATATACTATTACCCCCTATATATTCCTGGATGTAGTCCCTTATATACTATTACCCCTATATATTCCTGGATGTAGTCCCTTATATACTATTACCCCTATATATTCCTGGATGTAGTCCCTTATATACTATTACCTCCTATATATTCCTGGATGTAGTCCCTTATATACTATTACCCCCTAAATATTCCTGGATGTAGTCCCTTATATACTATTACCCCTATATATTCCTGTAGTCCCTTATATACTATTACCCCCTATATATTCCTGGATGTAGTCACTTATATACTATTACCTCCTATATATTCCTGGATGTAGTCCCTTATGTACTATTACCCCTATATATTCCTGGATGTAGTCTCTTATATACTATTACCCCCTGTATATTCCTGGATGTAGTCTCTTATATACTATTACCCCCTATATATTCCTGGATGTAGTCCCTTATATACTATTACCCCTATATATTCCTGGATGTAGTCCCTTATATACTATTACCCCTATATATTCCTGGATGTAGTCTCTTATATACTATTACACCCTATATATTCCTGGATGTAGTCCCTTATATACTATTACCCCTATATATTCCTGGATGTAGTCTCTTATATACTATTACCCCCTGTATATTCCTGGATGTAGTCCCTTATATACTATTACCCCCTATATATTCCTGGATGTAGTCCCTTATATACTATTACCCCTATATATTCCTGGATGTAGTCCCTTATATACTATTACCCCTATATATTGCTGGATGTAGTCCCTTATATACTATTACCCCTATATATTCCTGGATGTAGTCCCTTATATACTATTACCCCCTATATATTCCTGGATGTAGTCCCTTATATACTATTACCCCCTATATATTCCTGGATATAGTCCCTTATATACTATTACCCCCTTATATACTATTACCCCCTATATATACCTGGATGTAGTCTCTTATATACTTTTACCCCCTATATATACCTGGATGTAGTCCCTTATATACTATTACCCCCCTATATATTCCTGGATGTAATCCCTTATATACTATTACCCCTATATATTCCTGGATGTAGTCCCTTATATACTATTACCCCTATATATTCCTGGATGTAGTCCCTTATATACTATTACCCCCTATATATTCCTGGATATAGTCCCTTATATACTATTACCCCTATATATTCCTGGATGTAGTCCCTTATATACTATTACCTCCTATATATATTCCTGGATGTAGTCCCTTATATACTATTACCCCCCTATATATTCCTGGATGTAGTCCCTTATATACTATTACCTCCTATATATATTCCTGGATGTAGTCCCTTATATACTATTACCCCTATATATTCCTGGATGTAGTCCCTTATATACTATTACCCCCTATATATTCCTGGATGTAGTCCCTTATATACTATTACCCCCTATAAATTCCTGGATGTAGTCCCTTATATACTATTACCCCCTATATATTCCTAGATGTAGTACCTTATATACTATTACCCCTATATATTCCTGGATGTAGTCCCTTATATACTATTACCCCCTATATATTCCTGGATGTAGTCCCCTATATACTATTACCCCTATATATTCCTGGATGTAGTCCCTTATATACTAATACCCCCTATATATTCCTGGATGTAGTCCCTTATATACTATTACCCCTATATATTCCTGGATGTAGTCCCTTATATACTATTACCCCTATATATTCCTGGATGTAGTCCCTTATATACTATTACCCCTATATATTCCTGGATGTAGTCTCTTATATACTATTACCCCTATATATTCCTGGATGTAGTCCCTTATATACTATTACCCCCTATATATTCCTGGATGTAGTCCCTTATATACTATTACCCCCTATATATTCCTGGATGTAGTCCCTTATATACTATTACCCCCTATATATTCCTGGATGTAGTCCCTTATATACTATTACCCCTATATATTCCTGGATGTAGTCCCCTATATACTATTACCCCTATATATTCCTGGATGTAGTCCCTTATATACTATTACCCCTATATATTCCTGGATGTAGTCCCCTATATACTATTACCCCTATATATTCCTGGATGTAGTCTCTTATATACTATTACCCCCTGTATATTCCTGGATGTAGTCCCTTATATACTATTACCCCCTATATATTCCTGGATGTAGTCCCTTATATACTATTACCCCTATATATTCCTGGATGTAGTCCCTTATATACTATTACCCCTATATATTCCTGGATGTAGTCCCTTATATACTATTACCCCTATATATTCCTGGATGTAGTCCCTTATATACTATTACCCCCTATATATTCCTGGATGTAGTACCTTATATACTATTACCCCTATATATTCCTGGATGTAGTCCCTTATATACTATTACCCCCTATATATTCCTGGATGTAATCCCTTATATACTATTACCCCCTATATATTCCTGGATGTAGTCTCTTATATACTATTACCCCCTATATATTCCTGGATGTAATCCCTTATATACTATTACCCCCTATATATTTCTGGATGTAGTCTCTTATATACTATTACCCCCTATATATTCCTGGATGTAGTCCCTTATATACTATTACCCCTATATATTCCTGGATGTAGTACCTTATATACTATTACCCCCTATATATTTCTGGATGTAGTCCCTTATATACTATTACCCCCTATATATTCCTGGATGTAGTCCCTTATATACTATTACCCCCTATATATTCCTGGATGTAGTCCCTTATATACTATTACCCCTATATATTCCTGGATGTAGTCCCTTATATACTATTACCCCCTATATATTCCTGGATGTAGTCCCTTATATACTATTACCCCCTATATATTTCTGGATGTAGTCCCCTATATACTATTACCCCCTGTATATTCCTGGATGTAGTCCCTTATATACTATTACCTCCTATATATTCCTGGATGTAGTCCCTTATATACTATTACCCCCTATATATTCCTGGATGTAGTCCCTTATATACTATTACCTCCTATATATTCCTGGATGTAGTCCCTTATATACTATTACCTCCTATATATTCCTGGATGTACTCCCTTATATACTATTACCCCCTATATATACCTGGATGTAGTCACTTATATACTATTACCCCCTATATATTCCTGGATGTAGTCCCTTATACACTATTACCCCTATATATTCCTGGATGTAATCCCTTATATACTATTACCCCCTATATATTCCTGGATGTAATCCCTTATATACTATTACCCCCTATATATTCCTGGATGTAGTCCCTTATATACTATTACCCCCTATATATTCCTGGATGTAGTCTCTTATATACTATTACCCCCTATATATTCCTGGATGTAGTACCTTATAAGCCCCTCAAATAGTTTCCCCACAATGGACGTTAGGCTTACAGGTCTATAGTTACCTGGGGAAGTTCGAGAGCCCTTTTTGAAGATCGGCACTACATTAGCCTTACGCCAGTCCCTTGGCACAATACCAGCAAGCAAAGAATCACGGATTATTTCATACAAGGGTAGAGAAATTACAGAACTGAGTTCCCTAAGAACTCTGGGGTGTAATCCATCAGGCCCTGGAGCTTTGGTTACATTGAGTTTATTTAATTTATCTTGGACCATATCTATAGTAAACCAGTCCAGTACATTACATGTGTTAGCAGCACTGGCCCCGCCCACCTCAGCACTGGTCCCACCCACCTCAGCACTGGCCCCACCCACCTCAGTGCTGGCCCCACCCACCTCAGTACTGGCCCCACCCACCTCAGTACTGGCTCCACCCGCCTCAGTACTGGCCCCACCCACCACAGCTCCATCCTCTTCTTTTGTATATACAGAACTGAAGAAGCCATGAAGTAACTCCGCTTTCTCCTGATCCCCAGTTATTACCTCCCCGTCCCCATTATTTAGGGCTCCTACATGCTCTGACCTTGGGTTTTTTGCATTAATATATTTGAAGAATATTTGGGGGTTTCTTTTGCTATCTATGGCCTCTGCCTTTCATTGGGAATTATTGGTGATTTTATTACATTTTTACAGGTTTTGTTGACTTCTTTGTAATGTGTAAATGCTACAGCTGACCCCTCTGATCTGTACTGTATACAGCTGACCCCTCTGATCTGTATACGGCTGACCCCTCTGATCTGTACTGTATACAGCTGACCCCTCTGATCTGTACTGTATACAGCTGACCCCTCTGATCTGTATACTGCTGCCCCCCCCCCCATCTGGACTGTATACGGCTGACCCCTCTGATCTGTACTGTATACAGCTGACCCCTCTGATCTGTACTGTATACAGCTGACCCCTCTGATCTGTACTGTATACAGCTGACCCCTCTGATCTGGACTGTATACGGCTGACCCCTCTGATCTGTACTGTATACGGCTGACCCCTCTGATCTGTACTGTATACAGCTGACCCCTCTGATCTGTACTGTATACAGCTGACCCCTCTGATCTGTACCGTATACAGCTGACCCCTCTGATCTGTACCGTATACAGCTGACCCCTCTGATCTGTACCGTATACAGCTGACCCCTCTGATCTGTACTGTATACAGCTGACCCCTCTGATCGGTACCGTATACGGCTGACCCCTCTGATCTGTACTGTATACGGCTGACCCCTCTGTACTGTATACAGCTGACCCCTCTGATCTCTACTGTATACGGCTGACCCCTCTGATCTGTACTGTATACAGCTGACCCCTCTGATCTGTACTGTATACGGCTGACCCCTCTGATCTGTACTGTATACGGCTGACCCCTCTGATCTGTACTGTATACAGCTGACCCCTCTGTACTGTATACAGCTGAACCCTCTGTACTGTATACAGCTGACCCCTCTGATCTGTACTGTATACAGCTGAACCCTCTGTACTGTATACAGCTGACCCCTCTGATCTGTACTGTATACAGCTGACCCCTCTGATCTGTACTGTATACAGCTGACCCCTCTGATCTGTACTGTATACGGCTGACCCCTCTGATCTGTATACAGCTGCTGACCCCTCTGATCTGTACTTTATACAGCTGACCCCTCTGATCTGTACTGTATACAGCTGACCCCTCTGATCTGTACTGTATACAGCTGCCCCCTCTGATCTGTACTGTATACAGCTGCTGACCCCTCTGATCTGTACTGTATACAGCTGACCCCTCTGATCTGTACTGTATACAGCTGCTGACCCCTCTGATCTGTACTGTATACAGCTGCTGACCCCTCTGATCTGTACTGTATACAGCTGACCCCTCTGATCTGTACTGTATACAGCTGCTGACCCCTCTGATCTGTACTGTATACAGCTGCTGACCCCTCTAATCTGTACTGTATACAGCTGCTGACCCCTCTGATCTGTACTGTATACAGCTGACCCCTCTGTACTGTATACAGCCTCTGACCCCTCTGATCTGTACTGTATACTGCTGACCCCTCTGATCTGTACTGTATACAGCTGACCCCTCTGATCTGTACTGTATACAGCTGACCCCTCTGATCTGTACCGTATACGGCTGACCCCTCTCATCTGTACCGTATACGGCTGACCCCTCTGATCTGTACCGTATACGGCTGACCCCTCTGTACTGTATACAGCCTCTGACCCCTCTGATCTGTACTGTATACAGCTGACCCCTCTGATCTGTATTGTATACAGCTGACCCCTCTGATCTGTACTGTATACGGCTGACCCCTCTGATCTGTATACAGCTGCTGACCCCTCTGATCTGTACTGTATACAGCTAACCCCTCTGATCTGTACTGTATACAGCTGACCCCTCTGATCTGTACTGTATACAGCTGACCCCTCTGATCTGTACTGTATACAGCTGCTGACCCCTCTGATCTGTACTGTATACAGCTGCTGACCCCTCTGATCTGTACTGTATACAGCTGACCCCTCTGATCTGTACTGTATACAGCTGCTGACCCCTCTGATCTGTACTGTATACAGCTGACCCCTCTGTACTGTATACAGCTGCTGACCCCTCTGATCTGTACTGTATACAGCTGCTGACCCCTCTGATCTGTACTGTATACAGCTGCTGACCCCTCTGATCTGTACTGTATACAGCTGCTGACCCCTCTGATCTGTACTGTATACGGCTGACCCCTCTGATCTGTACTGTATACGGCTGACCCCTCTGATCTGTATACAGCTGACCTCTCTGATCTGTACTGTATACAGCTGACCCCTCTGATCTGTACTGTATACAGCTGACCCCTCTGATCTGTACTGTATACAGCTGACCCCTCTGATCTGTACTGTATACAGCTGACCCCTCTGATCTGTACTGTATACAGCTGACCCCTCTGATCTGTACTGTATACAGCTGCTGACCCCTCTGATCTGTACTGTATACAGCTGCTGACCCCTCTGATCTGTATACGGCTGACCCCTCTGATCTGTATACGGCTGACCCCTCTAATCTGTACTGTATACAGCTGCTGACCCCTCTGATCTGTACTGTATACAGCTGACCCCTCTGATCTGTACTGTATACAGCTGACCCCTCTGATCTGTACCGTATACGGCTGACCCCTCTCATCTGTAGCTGACCCCTCTGATCTGTACCGTATACGGCTGACCCCTCTGATCTGTACCGTATACGGCTGACCCCTCTGATCTGTACCGTATACGGCTGACCCCTCTGTACCGTATACGGCTGACCCCTCTGTACTGTATACAGCTGACCCCTCTGATCTGTACTGTATACGGCTGACCCCTCTGATCAGTACTGTATACGGCTGACCCCTCTGATCTGTACTGTATACAGCTGACCCCTCTGATCTGTACTGTATACAGCTGCTGACCACTCTGATCTGTACTGTATACGGCTGACCCCTCTGATCTGTACTGTATACGGCTGATGACCCCTCTGATCTGTACTGTATACAGCTGATGACCCCTCTGATCTGTACTGTATACGGCTGACCCCTCTGATCTGTACTGTATACGGCTGACCCCTCTGATCTGTACTGTATACAGCTGCTGACCCCTCTGATCTGTACTGTATACAGCTGACCCTTCCGATCTGTACTGTATACAGCGGACCCCTCTGATCTGTACTGTATACGGCTGACCCCTCCGATCTGTACTGTATATGGCTGACCCCTCTGATCTGTACTGTATACGGCTGACCCCTCCGATCTGTACTGTATACAGCTGACCCCTCTGATCTGTACTGTATACGGCTGCTGACCCCTCTGATCTGTACTGTATACAGCTGACCCCTCTGATCTGTACTGTATACAGCTGACCCCTCTGATCTGTACTGTATACAGCGGACCCCTCTGATCTGTACTGTATACGGCTGACCCCTCTCATCTGTACCGTATACGGCTGACCCCTCTGATCTGTACCGTATACGGCTGACCCCTCTGATCTGTACCGTATACGGCTGACCCCTCTGATCTGTACCGTATACGGCTGACCCCTCTGATCTGTACCGTATACGGCTGACCCCTCTGATCTGTACCGTATACGGCTGACCCCTCTGATCTGTACCGTATACGGCTGACCCCTCTGATCTGTACCGTATATGGCTGACCCCTCTGTACTGTATACGGCTGACCCCTCTGTACTGTATACAGCTGACCCCTCTGATCTGTACTGTATACGGCTGACCCCTCTGATCTGTACTGTATACAGCTGACCCCTCTGATCTGTACTGTATACGGCTGACCCCTCTGATCTGTACTGTATACAGCTGCTGACCCCTCTGATCTGTACTGTATACAGCTGACCCTTCCGATCTGTACTGTATACAGCGGACCCCTCTGATCTGTACTGTATACGGCTGACCCCTCCGATCTGTACTGTATACAGCTGACCCCTCTGATCTGTACTGTATACGGCTGACCCCTCTCATCTGTACCGTATACGGCTGACCCCTCTGATCTGTACCGTATACGGCTGACCCCTCTGATCTGTACCGTATACGGCTGACCCCTCTGATCTGTACCGTATACGGCTGACCCCTCTGATCTGTACCGTATACGGCTGACCCCTCTGATCTGTACCGTATACGGCTGACCCCTCTGATCTGTACCGTATATGGCTGACCCCTCTGTACTGTATACGGCTGACCCCTCTGTACTGTATACAGCTGACCCCTCTGATCTGTACTGTATACGGCTGACCCCTCTGATCTGTACTGTATACGGCTGACCCCTCTGATCTGTACTGTATACAGCTGACCCCTCTGATCTGTACTGTATACAGCTGCTGACCACTCTGATCTGTACTGTATACGGCTGACCCCTCTGATCTGTACTATATACAGCTGACCCCTCTGATCTGTACTGTATACAGCTGCTGACCCCTCTGATCTGTACCGTATACGGCTGACCCCTCCGATCTGTACTGTATACAGCTGACCCCTCCGATCTGTACTGTATACGGCTGACCCCTCCGATCTGTACTGTATACGGCTGACCCCTCCGATCTGGACTGTATACGGCTGACCCCTCTGATCTGTACCGTATACAGCTGCTGACCCCTCTGATCTGTACCGTATACGGCTGACCCCTTTTGATCTGTACCGTATACGGCTGACCCCTCTGATCTGTACTGTATACGGCTGACCCCTCTGATCAGTACTGTATACGGCTGACCCCTCTGATCTGTACTGTATACAGCTGACCCCTCTGATCTGTACTGTATACAGCTGACCCCTCTGATCTGGACTGTATACGGCTGACCCCTCTGATCTGTACTGTATACAGCTGCTGACCCCTCTGATCTGTACTGTATACGGCTGACCCCTCTGATCTGTACTGTATACAGCTGCTGACCCCTCTGATCTGTACTGTATACGGCTGACCCCTCTGATCTGTACTGTATACAGCTGACCCCTCTGATCTGTACTGTATACGGCTGACCCCTCTGATCAGTACTGTATACGGCTGACCCCTCTGATCAGTACTGTATACGGCTGACCCCTCTGATCAGTACTGTATACGGCTGACCCCTCTGATCTGTATACGGCTGACCCCTCTGATCTGTATACGGCTGACCCCTCTAATCTGTACTGTATACAGCTGCTGACCCCTCTGATCTGTACTGTATACAGCTGACCCCTCTGATCTGTACTGTATACAGCTGACCCCTCTGATCTGTACTGTATACAGCTGACCCCTCTGATCTGTACTGTATACGGCTGACCCCTCTCATCTGTACCGTATACGGCTGACCCCTCTGATCTGTACCGTATACGGCTGACCCCTCTGATCTGTACCGTATACGGCTGACCCCTCTGTACTGTATACGGCTGACCCCTCTGTACTGTATACAGCTGACCCCTCTGATCTGTACTGTATACGGCTGAACCCTCTGATCTGTACTGTATACAGCTGACCCCTCTGATCTGTACTGTATACGGCTGACCCCTCTGATCTGTACTGTATACAGCTGCCCCCTCTGATCTGTACCGTATACGGCTGACCCCTCTGATCTGTACTGTATACGGCTGACCCCTCTGATCTGTACTGTATACGGCTGACCCCTCTGATCTGTACTGTATACAGCTGACCCCTCTGATCTGTACCGTATACAGCTGCTGACCCCTCTGATCTGTACCGTATACGGCTGACCCCTCCGATCTGTACTGTATACAGCTGCTGACCCCTCCGATCTGTACTGTATACAGCTGACCCCTCCGATCTGTACTGTATACGGCTGACCCCTCCGATCTGTACTGTATACAGCTGACCCCTCCGATCTGGACTGTATACGGCTGACCCCTCTGATCAGTACTGTATACAGCTGACCCCTCTGATCTGTACCGTATACAGCTGCTGACCCCTCTGATCTGTACCGTATACGGCTGACCCCTCTGATCTGTACCGTATACGGCTGACTCCTCTGATCTGTACTGTATACAGCTGCTGACCCCTCCGTTCTGTACTGTATACAGCTGACCCCTCCGATCTGGACTGTATACGGCTGACCCCTCTGATCTGTACTGTATACAGCTGACCCCTCCGATCTGGACTGTATACAGCTGCTGACCCCTCTGATCTGTACCGTATACGGCTGACCCCTCTGATCTGTACCGTATACGGCTGACCCCTCTGATCTGTACCGTATACAGCTGCTGACCCCTCTGATCTGTACCGTATACAGCTGCTGACCCCTCTGATCTGTACCGTATACAGCTGCTGACCCCTCTGATCTGTACTGTATACAGCTGCTGACCCCTCTGATCTGTACTGTATACGGCTGACCCCTCTGATCTGTACTGTATACAGCTGACCCCTCTGATCTGTACTGTATACGGCTGACCCCTCTGATCAGTACTGTATACGGCTGACCCCTCTGATCAGTACTGTATACGGCTGACCCCTCTGATCAGTACTGTATACGGCTGACCCCTCTGATCTGTACTGTATACAGCTGACCCCTCTGATCTGTACTGTATACAGCTGACCCCTCTGATCTGGACTGTATACGGCTGACCCCTCTGATCTGTACTGTATACAGCTGACCCCTCTGATCTGTACAGTATACAGCTGCTGACCCCTCTGATCTGTACTGTATACGGCTGACCCCTCTGATCTGGACTGTATACGGCTGACCCCTCTGATCTGTACTGTATACGGCTGACCCCTCTGATCGGTACTGTATACGGCTGACCCCTCTGATCTGTACTGTATACAGCTGACCCCTCTGATCTGTACTGTATACAGCTGACCCCTCTGATCTGTACTGTATACAGCTGACCCCTCTGATCTGTACTGTATACGGCTGACCCCTCTGATCTGTACTGTATACAGCTGACCCCTCTGATCTGTACTTTATACGGCTGACCCCTCTGATCTGTACTGTATACAGCTGACCCCTCTGATCTGTACTGTATACAGCTGCTGACCCCTCTGATCTGGACTGTATACTGCTGACCCCTCTGATCTGGACTGTATACAGCTGCTGACCCCTCTGATCTGTACTGTATATAGCTGACCCCTCTGATCTGTACTGTATACAGCTGCTGACCCCTCTGATCTGGACTGTATACAGCTGCTGACCCATCTGATCTGTACTGTATACAGCTGCTGACCCCTCTGATCTGTACTGTATACGGCTGACCCCTCTGATCTGTACTGTATACAGCTGACCCCTCTGATCTGTACCGTATACGGCTGACCCCTCTGATCTGTACTGTATACAGCTGCTGACCCCTCTGATCTGTACTGTATACGGCTGACCCCTCTGATCTGTACACAGCTGCTGACCCCTCTGATCTGTACTGTATACAGCTGCTGACCCCTCTGATCTGTACTGTATACAGCTGACCCCTCTGATCTGTACTGTATACGGCTGACCCCTCTGATCTGTATACGGCTGACCCCTCTGATCTGTATACGGCTGACCCCTCTAATCTGTACTGTATACAGCTGCTGACCCCTCTGATCTGTACTGTATACAGCTGACCCCTCTGATCTGTACTGTATACAGCTGACCCCTCTGATCTGTACTGTATACGGCTGACCCCTCTGATCTGTACCGTATATGGCTGACCCCTCTGATCTGTACCGTATACGGCTGACCCCTCTGATCTGTACCGTATACGGCTGACCCCTCTGTACTGTATACGGCTGAACCCTCTGATCTGTACTGTATACAGCTGACCCCTCTGATCTGTACTGTATACAGCTGATGACCCCTCTGATCTGTACTGTATACGGCTGACCCCTCTGATCTGTACTGTATACGGCTGACCCCTCTGATCTGTACTGTATATGGCTGACCCCTCTGATCTGTACTGTATACAGCTGATGACCCCTCTGATCTGTACTGTATACAGCTGATGACCCCTCTGATCTGTACTGTATACAGCTGCTGACCCCTCTGATCTGTACTGTATACAGCTGCTGACCCCTCTGATCTGTACTGTATACGGCTGACCCCTCTGATCTGTACTGTATACGGCTGACCCCTCTGATCTGTACACAGCTGCTGACCCCTCTGATCTGTACTGTATACAGCTGCTGACCCCTCTGATCTGTACTGTATACAGCTGATGACCCCTCTGATCTGTACTGTATACGGCTGACCCCTCTGATCTGGACTGTATACGGCTGACCCCTTTGATCTGGACTGTATACAGCTAACCCCTCTGATCTGGACTGTATACAGCTGACCCCTCTGATCTGTACTTTATACGGCTGACCCCTCTGATCTGTACTGTATACAGCTGACCCCTCTGATCTGTACTGTATACAGCTGCTGACCCCTCTGATCTGTACTGTATACAGCTGCTGACCCCTCTGATCTGTACTGTATACAGCTGACCCCTCTGATCTGTACTGTATACAGCTGCTGACCCCTCTGATCTGTACTGTATACAGCTGATGACCCCTCTGATCTGTACTGTATACGGCTGACCCCTCTGATCTGGACTGTATACGGCTGACCCCTTTGATCTGGACTGTATACAGCTAACCCCTCTGATCTGGACTGTATACAGCTGACCCCTCTGATCTGGACTGTATACAGCTGCTGACCCCTCTGATCTGTACTGTATACAGCTGATGACCCCTCTGATCTGTACCGTATACAGCTGCTGACCCCTCTGATCTGTACCGTATACAGCTGCTGACCCCTCTGATCTGTACTGTATACGGCTGACCCCTCTGATCTGTACTGTATACAGCTGCTGACCCCTCTGATCTGTACTGTATACAGCTGCTGAGCCCTCTGATCTGTACTGTATACAGCTGACCCCTCTGATCTGTACTGTATACAGCTGACCCCTCTGATCTGTACTGTATACAGCTGACCCCTCTGATCTGTACTTTATACAGCTGACCCCTCTGATCTGTACTGTATACAGCTGCTGACCCCTCTGATCTGTACTGTATACAGCTGCTGACCCCTCTGATCTGTACTGTATACGGCTGACCCCTCTGATCTCTACTGTATACCACCTGTAAGGACACACCTATATATACCACCTGTAAGGACATACCTGTATATACCACCTGTAAGGACATACCTATATATACCACCTGTAAGGACACACCTATATATACCTCCTGTAAGGACATACCTATATATACCACCTGTAAGGACATACCTATATATACCACCTGTAAGGACATACCTATATATACCACCTGTAAGGACATACCTATATATACCACCTGTAAGGACACACCTATATATACCACCTGTAAGGACACACCTATATATACCACCCGTAAGGACACAACTATATATACCACCTGTAAGGACATACCTATATAGGCCACCTGTAAGGACACACCTATATATACCACCTGTAAGGACACACCTATATATACCACCTGTAAGGACATACCTATATATGCCACCTGTAAGGACATACCTATATAGGCCACCTGTAAGGACACACCTATATATACCACCTGTAAGGACACACCTATATATACCACCTGTAAGGACATACCTATATAGGCCCCCTGTAAGGACATACCTATATATACCACCTGTAAGGACATACCTATATATACCACCTGTAAGGTCATACCTATATATACCACCTGTAAGGACATACCTGTATATACCACCTGTAAGGACACACCTATATATACCACCTGTAAGGACACACCTATATATACCACCTGTAAGGACATACCTATATAGGCCCCCTGTAAGGACATACCTATATATACCACCTGTAAGGACACACCTATATATACCACCTGTAAGGACACACCTATATATACCACCTGTAAGGACATACCTATATATACCACCTGTAAGGACACACCTATATATACCACCTGTAAGGACATACCTATATATACCACCTGTAAGGACATACCTATATATACCAACTGTAAGGACACACCTATATATACCACCTGTAAGGACACACCTATATATACCACCTGTAAGGACATACCTATATATACCACCTGTAAGGACATACCTATATATACCACCTGTAAGGACATACCTATATATACCACCTGTAAGGACATACCTATATATACCACCTGTAAGGACATACCTATATATGCCACCTGTAAGGACACACCTATATATACCACCTGTAAGGACACACCTATATATACCACCTGTAAGGACATACCTATATATACCACCTGTAAGGACATACCTATATAGGCCACCTGTAAGGACACACCTATATATACCACCTGTAAGGACACACCTATATATACCACCTGTAAGGACATACCTATATAGGCCCCCTGTAAGGACATACCTATATATACCACCTGTAAGGACATACCTATATATACCACCTGTAAGGACACACCTATATATACCACCTGTAAGGACACACCTATATATACCACCTGTAAGGACATACCTATATAGGCCACCTGTAAGGACACACCTATATATACCACCTGTAAGGACACACCTATATATACCACCTGTAAGGACACACCTATATATACCACCTGTAAGGACACACCTATATATACCACCTGTAAGGACATACCTATATAGGCCACCTGTTAGGACACACCTATATATACCACCTGTAAGGACACACCTATATAGGCCACCTGTAAGGACATACCTTACATCCACTTACATTCCCTGAAACAGGTAGGAAGATAACAGACTATGCAGACAGGCACTTTACGGTGTTACTTACAGTAGGTTATGACAGGTGTAGATAATACAGCCGTACACAACCCTCTCTGTTATATTTGTTGTCCCCTGGGCCGCCCAATGTGAGGATACTACACCACATTACACATGGCTTCCTTCTGCTGGTTTTGTCAGATAACTTAGAGTGACATACAAGGCTGTCGGCAAATACAGTTACTTACTGTCCGCTTTCCATCTTCAGCCTGTATCTCCTCTCCATCCGCTGGTCTCTCAGCTTGTGGCTGATCGTCTCTGGAAAAGACAAAAACAAACAGATCCACATCTCCCCATCCACCTGTACACTATGTACGGTTACCTCAGGAAGAGACCGGAAACATCTCCCCATCCACCTGTACACTATGTACGGTTACCTCAGGAAGAGACCGGAAACATCTCCCCATCCCCCTGTACACTATGTACGGTTACCTCAGGAAGAGACCGGAAACATCTCCCCATCCACCTGTACACTATGTACGGTTACCTCAGGAAGAGACCGGAAACATCTCCCCATCCACCTGTATACTATGTACGGTTACCTCAGGAAGAGACCGGAAACATCTCCCCCTCCACCTGTACACTATGTACGGTTACCTCAGGAAGAGACCGGAAACATCTCCCCATCCCCCTGTACACTATGTACGGTTACCTCAGGAAGAGACCGGAAACATCTCCCATCCTCCTGTACACTATGTACGGTTACCTCAGGAAGAGACCGGAAACATCTCCCCATCCTCCTGTACACTATGTACGGTTACCTCAGGAAGAGACCGGAAACATCTCCACATCCATCTGTACACTATGTACGGTTACCTCAGGAAGAGACCGGAAACATCTCCCCATCCATCTGTACACTATGTACGGTTACCTCAGGAAGAGACCGGAAACATCTCCCCATCCACCTGTATACTATGTACGGTTACCTCAGGAAGAGACCGGAAACATCTCCCCATCCACCTGTATACTATGTACGGTTACCTCAGGAAGAGACCGGAAACATCTCCCCATCCACCTGTACACTATGTACGGTTACCTCAGGAAGAGACCGGAAACATCTCCCCCTCCACCTGTATACTATGTACGGTTACCTCAGGAAGAGACCGGAAACATCTCCCCATCCCCCTGTATACTATGTACGGTTACCTCAGGAAGAGACCGGAAACATCTCCCCATCCACCTGTATACTATGTACGGTTACCTCAGGAAGAGACCGGAAACATCTCCCCATCCACCTGTATACTATGTACGGTTACCTCAGGAAGAGACCGGAAACATCTCCCCCTCCATCTGTACACTATGTACGGTTACCTCAGGAAGAGACCGGGAACATCTCCCCATCCACCTGTATACTATGTACGGTTACCTCAGGAAGAGACCGGAAACATCTCCCCATCCCCCTGTACACTATGTACGGTTACCTCAGGAAGAGACCGGAAACATCTCCCATCCTCCTGTACACTATGTACGGTTATCTCAGGAAGAGACCGGAAACATCTCCCATCCTCCTGTACACTATGTACGGTTACCTCAGGAAGAGACCGGAAACATCTCCCCATCCTCCTGTACACTATGTACGGTTACCTCAGGAAGAGACCGGAAACATCTCCCCATCCTCCTGTACACTATGTACGGTTACCTCAGGAAGAGACCGGAAACATCTCCCCATCCACCTGTATACTATGTACGGTTACCTCAGGAAGAGACTGGACGCATCTCCCCATCCCCCTGTACACTATGTACGGTTACCTCAGGAAGAGACCGGAAACATCTCCCCATCCCCCTGTACACTATGTGCGGTTACCTCAGGAAGAGACCGGAAACATCTCCCCATCCTCCTGTACACTATGTACGGTTACCTCAGGAAGAGACCGGAAACATCTCCCCCTCCACCTGTATACTATGTACGGTTACCTCAGGAAGAGACCGGAAGCATCTCCCCATCCACCTGTATACTATGTACGGTTACCTCAGGAAGAGACCGGAAACATCTCCCCATCCACCTGTATACTATGTACGGTTACCTCAGGAAGAGACCGGAAACATCTCCCCATTCCCTTGTACGCTATGTACGGTTACCTCAGGAAGAGACCGGAAACATCTCCCCATCCACCTGTATACTATGTACGGTTACCTCAGGAAGAGACTGGAAACATCTCCCCCTCCACCTGTATACTATGTACGGTTACCTCAGGAAGAGACTGGAAACATCTCCCCCTCCACCTGTATACTATGTACGGTTCCTCAGGAAGAGACCAGAAACATCTCCCCCTCCACCTGTACACTATGTACGGTTACCTCAGGAAGAGACCGGAAACATCTTCCCATCCACCTGTACACTATGTACGGTTACCTCAGGAAGAGACCGGAAACATCTTCCCATCCACCTGTACACTATGTACAGTTACCTCAGGAAGAGACTGGAAACATCTCCCCATCCACCTGTATACTATGTACGGTTACCTCAGGAAGAGACCGGAAACATCTCCCCATCCCCCTGTACACTATGTACGGTTACCTCAGGAAGAGACCGGAAACATCTCCCCATCCCCCTGTACACTATGTACGGTTACCTCAGGAAGAGACCGGAAACATCTCCCCATCCCCCTGTACACTATGTACGGTTACCTCAGGAAGAGACCGGAAACATCTCCCCATCCCCCTGTACACTATGTACGGTTACCTCAGGAAGAGACCGGAAACATCTCCCCATCCACCTGTATACTATGTACGGTTACCTCAGGAAGAGACCGGAAACATCTCCCCATTCCCTTGTACGCTATGTACGGTTACCTCAGGAAGAGACCGGAAACATCTCCCCATCCACCTGTATACTATGTACGGTTACCTCAGGAAGAGACCGGAAACATCTCCCCATCCCCCTGTACACTATGTACGGTTACCTCAGGAAGAGACCGGAAACATCTCCCCATCCCCCTGTATACTATGTACGGTTACCTCAGGAAGAGACCGGAAACATCTCCCCATCCACCTGTATACTATGTACGGTTACCTCAGGAAGAGACCGGAAACATCTCCCCCTCCACCTGTATACTATGTACGGTTACCTCAGGAAGAGACTGGACGCATCTCCCCATCCACCTGTATACTATGTCCTGTATATACATGTACTGTATAGATGGAGTAGGGGCTCCTGTATATACATGTACTGTATAGATGGAGTAGGGGGCCCTGTATACATGTACTGTATAGATCAGGGGTCCTCAACTGGCGGACCGCGGTCCGAACCCGGACCGCGGAGGCCAGCTGTCCGGACCCCTGGTCAGACCTCCTAACCGCCCCGGATCCGGTCCGTCCCGCTCCCCACCGCACTGCCTCCCGCCCCATAGGCGTACTGTCCTTAGATGTCAGTACGCCTGTGGGGCTGGGGGCAGTGCCGGTCCGGCCCCCGGCTGATACGCGCTCTCTGGGGATGTCCCGGGGATTCCCCAGCAGAGCGCGCACCACAGACCTCAGTGTACGCTGCCGGCCTGTCCTTCCCGGAAGTGCAGGCCGGAGGCGTACGCTGAGGTCACTGATGCGCGCTCTGCTGGGGAATCCCCGGGACATCCCCAGAGAGCGCGTATCAGCCGGGGGCCGGACCAACGGGAAGAGAAGAAGACAGCCGCAGCGGGGAACGAGGTGCTAGGTGAGTTGTTTTTGTTATTTTTTTTTTCTGTCTGGGGGGCATCTACAAGGGGAGAGTGCACAGGTGGACTATATACTACAGGGGGGACCTCACAGGGGGCTATATACTACTGAGGGGGCTATATACTACTGGGGGGAGCGCACAGGGGGCTATATACTACAGGGGGGACCTCACAGGGGGCTATATACTACTGAGGGGGCTATATACTACTGGGGGGAGCGCACAGGGGGCTATATACTACAGGGGGGACCTCACAGGGGGCTATATACTACTGAGGGGGCTATATACTACTGGGGGGAGCGCACAGGGGTTAAATACTACAGGGGGGACCTCACAGGGGCTATATACTACAGGGGGGAGCTCACAGGGGGGCTATATACTACTTGGGGGAGCTCACGGGGGCTATATACTACTGGGGGGAGCTCACAGGGGGCTATATACTACAGGGGGAGAGCACAGGGGGGCTATATACTACTGGGGGGAGCTCACAGGGGGCTATATACTACTGGGGGACAGCGCACAGGGGGCTATATACTACAGGGGGAGAGCGCACAGGGGGGCTATATACTACTGGGGGGAGCTCACAGGGGGCTATATTCTACAGGGGGAGAGCGCACGGGGAGGCTATATACTACTGGGGGGAGCTCACAGGGGGCTATATACTACAGGGGGAGAGCGTACAGGGGGGCTATATACTACTGGGGGAGCAACAGGGGGCTATATACTACTAAGGGAGAGCGCACAGGGGGGGCTATACACTACTGGGGGAGCAACAGGGGGGCTATATACTACCAGGGCAGTCACCCCCTTTGTACCTAATATCAAAGGCCTGGTGAGAGAGAAAAAAATGCCAGTTTTCCCGCTAATAAGCAGCAATTCTGTATATAAATAGTTGAACGTTTGTGACAAAGTAACAAAACACGTTTCCTACTGATGTTCAGCTCGGACTTTCACCTGACAATAGACCCCGGTAAGTGGACCTTCACTAAAAGTTGTTGAGTACCCCTGGTATAGATGGAGTAGGGGGCCCTGTATATACATGTACTGTATAGATGGAGTAGGGGGCCCTGTATACATGTACTGTATAGATGGAGTAGGGGGCCCTGTATACATGTACTGTATAGATGGAGTAGGGGGTCCTGTATACATGTACTGTATAGATGGAGTAGGGTCCTGTATACATGTACTGTATAGATGGAGTAGGGGGTCCTGTATACATGTACTGTATAGATGAAGTAGGGGGTCCTGTGTATATACATTTACTGTATAGATGGAGTAGGGGGCCCTGTATATACATGTACTGTATAGATGGAGTAGGGGGTCCTGTATACATGTACTGTATAGATGGAGTAGGGGTCCTGTATACATGTACTGTATAGATGGACTAGGGGCCCTGTATATACATGTACTGTATAGATGGAGTAGGGGGTCCTGTATATACATGTACTGTATAGATGGAGTAGGGGGTCCTGTGTATATACATGTACTGTATAGATGGAGTAGGGGGCCCTGTATATACATGTACTGTATAGATGGAGTAGGGGGTCCTGTATATACATGTACTGTATAGATGGAGTAGGGGTCCTGTATATACATGTACTGTATTGATGGAGTAGGGGTCCTGTATACATGTACTGTATAGATGGAGTAGGGGGTCCTGTATATACATGTACTGTATAGATGGAGTAGGGGGGTCCTGTATATACATGTACTGTATAGATGGAGTAGGGGGTCCTGTATATACATGTACTGTATAGATGGAGTAGGGGGCCCTGTATATACATGTACTGTATAGATGGAGTAGGGGGTCCTGTATATACATGTACTGTACAGATAGAGTAGGGGGTCCTGTATACATGTACTGTATAGATGGAGTAGGGGGTCCTGTATATACATGTACTGTATAGATGGAGTAGGAGGCCCTGTATATACATGTACTGTATAGATGGAGTAGGGGGTCCTTGTATATACATGTACTGTATGGATGGAGTAGGGGGTCCTGTATATACATGTACTGTATGGATGGAGTAGGGGGTCCTGTATATACATGTACTGTATAGATGGAGTAGGGGGTCCTGTATATACATGTACTGTATAGATGGAGTAGGGGGTCCTGTATATACATGTACTGTATAGATGGAGTAGGGGGTCCTGTATATACATGTACTGTATGGATGGAGTAGGGGGCCCTGTATACATGTACTGTATGGATGGAGTAGGGGGTCCTGTATATACATGTACTGTATAGATGGAGTAGGGGGTCCTGTATACATGTACTGTATAGATGGAGTAGGGGGCCCTGTATATACATGTACTGTATGGATGGAGTAGGGGGTCCTGTATATACATGTACTGTATAGATGGAGTAGGGGGTCCTGTATATATATGTACTGTATAGATGGAGTAGGGGGTCCTGTATATACATGTACTGTATAGATGGAGTAGGGGGTCCTGTATATACATGTACTGTATAGATGGAGTAGGGGGTCCTGTGTATACATGTAGTGTATAGATGGAGTAGGAGGTCCTGTATATACATGTAGTGTATAGATGGAGTAGGGGGTCCTGTATATACATGTACTGTATAGATGGAGTAGGGGGTCCTGTATATACATGTACTGTATGGATGGAGTAGGGGGCCCTGTATATACATGTACTGTATAGATGCAGTAGGGGGCCCTGTATATACATGTACTGTATAGATGGAGTAGGGGGTCCTGTATACCTGTACTGTATAGATGGAGTAGGGGGTCCTGTATACATGTACTGTATAGATGTAGTAGGGGGTCCTGTATACATGTACTGTATAGATGTAGTAGGGGGTCCTGTATATACATGTACTGTATAGATGGAGTAGGGGGTCCTGTATATACCTGTACTGTATAGATGTAGTAGGGGGTCCTGTATATACATGTACTGTATAGATGGAGTAGGGGGTCCTGTATACCTGTACTGTATAGATGGAGTAGGGGGTCTACCAGTTATTACTGTGGATGTTGTGAGGCAGCTTCCCTAGCAACCATTGCTCCCTGTGAAAATGAAAGCAGTAATCCTATTGGTTGCTAAGGCTCCAACTGCCATGTCTGCTGCAGCTAATTATATCACCTGTGTGTGCAGTGAGGAGATTTTCCCATTCATCTCTATGGGGCGCTCTTTCCCCTCCCCCTCCCCTCCTGTACATCTGGCGGGGACGGGACCTTCGCTCTAACCTTCCCGGGCACCCAATGTATCTGTGGGCCAAATTTGGGGTCAAACGGTTCAGGCGTTTGGAAGTCTATAGAGGACAGACAGACAGACAGACAGAAGGACAGACAGACAGAAGGACAGACAGAAGGACAGACAGACAGAAGGACAGACAGAAGGACAGACAGAAGGACGGACAGACAGAAGGACAGACAGAAGGACAGACAGAAGGACGGACAGACAGACAGACAGACAGACAGACAGACAGACAGAAGGACAGAAGGACAGACAGAAGGACAGACAGACAGAAGGACGGACAGAAGGACAGACAGACAGAAGGACAGACAGACAGACTTTGATTTTTATGATATAGATAAAAAGTCATGAGCTAGTTTGCTATAATCACCACAAAACTGTTAACCCTAAAAATTAAAAAATTATAAATAATAATAAAACATATTACACTCGGCTAGTCCCATATAACCTTCTTTTGCTATAAATTAAATAAAACACCTTAAAGATGAAATGTAAAGCATACAGTATATAGAATAATTCTTTTTGTCAGAAGCTTCAGCCTAATTTGTACCATTATTAGCTGACATGAATCCGTTCCCCCAGTAAGCGGCTCTTATCAGTAAGCAGAACGCTCCGGGCCTCACCTCTAACCTTGAGCAGGAAAATCATAGATTACAAGAGTGAAAAAAAAACTTCTTAGAAGTATCATACATTGGGGACACACACTTAAAGGGGCAGTGCTTACAATATATATTGGGATAGATATATCTACAAAAAAATAGTTTTTTTGTTTTTTTTTTCCCCCCTATAAAGTTACATAGAAATATATATATTACAGTAGTAAGTTACTCCGGGCTCTTGTACCATTGGGTTCTTAATAAGTGCACAAAATTCTGCGTTTGATCTTTACCAAATATCACTTTTCTCTTGACATTCCTACTAAACGTGCTTTTTCTCTCGGACTCCTACTGACACTCCCGTACAACACTAATAGGTCTACTAGACCCGGCTCCTTTAAGCAGTCTCATTGCTTTTCCTTTCAACAAACCTTTGTCTAACTTTCCTAACCATCAGGTAATAACATTCATTAATAAATGTGCAGAACAGTTGTTAGACTCTATCGGAGAGTCCTGTGCCCGCCCCCTCAGTGACACTAAGCAGTATGGGCGGGGGACAGAAATGCCAGGAGTTAAAATGGCCTCCGGACTAGATAACCGGATATAGGGGTGTTGGCTTAGGGCATGGTTTTGAGACGTCACAATTATAATACAGACGTGGATGATATGGGGAGTGGTTGGCTTTCAGTCGCCATCTTTGAGGGCTGATTCCAGAAAAGTGGCGTACACAAATAAGTACATGTTTTATGATCGGGACAACAGAAAATGATCAACATTTTGTAGCAAGTCACATTCTTCTAAAGGGAACATCAGCTTAGTAAGACTGGCTGAAATACAACAGTATATAGTATATAGTTTAGGGGATTACCTTAACAGCTTTGATTTTTTTTTTTTCTCTAACTCTGCTTGCATGTGATCTGCAGCCCACTGGTTGATGACCTTGTACAAAACATAACAAATAACACACAAAAAAACTTTGTATGCTGCTTCACTACGCAGCATTAATTAACCCCTTCAGCTCTCTCAGTACTGTATCTAGCAATGAGCTGGACTGTTCTCCTTGTCTGAGTACGTGGCATTGTACGTAGACACTTACATGGCACTGTACACTATTTGAGGTTAGGCTGCCACCTCCACAAAGGCATTGGTCTTACTATCAGGTCAGGGGCACTTTAAATCAAAGTAACTACTTCAACAGCTGACCAAGGGGAAGATTCCTGCAGAACATAGGGCCTATACGCCACCATTGGGGGTAGGTTGGCTCCTGCTGGATCTGGGTCTATACGCCACCATTGGGGGTAGGTTGGCTCCTGCTGGATCTGGGTCTATATGCCACCATTGGAGGTAGGTTGGCTCCTGCTGGATCTGGGTCTATACGCCACCATTGGAGGTAGGTTGGCTCCTGCTGGATCTGGGTCTATACGCCACCATTGGAGGTAGGTTGGCTCCTGCAGAACATAGTATCTATATGCCACCATTGGAGGTAGGTTGGCTTTTTGCAGGATCTGGGGTTTGTATACAGATATACACTGGGTGCAATGATGTAACATAATGATGTGGCTTGGGTCGGCCACACACACTACAATATTCTATCTCATCTAGATATTGCTGGTAACCGGCACATGACATGTCCACCCAGCTGGACCTGTGCTTCCCACCCATTATCCTGAAAGTTTTCCTTCTGTCTGACCCTCTGGCTCTCATCTATCTACTCCACACCCTCCCCTCTTAGAACTCTAATCCTTGATTTCCCACTAGGGATAGTACTTAAGCCCCTATTCCACAGGTCGTTTAGAGGAGCAAACGAGCGCTCTCAGCGCTCGTTTGCTCCTCGTTCCCCGATCGCTGCCGCCGCTATTCAATGCGGCTGCAGCGAGCGGATGAGTGCGGGAGGGGGCGGCGGGGAGCTGCGGGGGGGCTGCTCGGGTGATCGCTGATCGTCCGGGCAGCCCATAGGATATAGCAGCGTCTGCTGCCGATGCTCCTATTCAACTGCGGGACTGCAGCAGATCGCTGCTATATCAGTCGCTAGTTTTCAACATGTTGAAAAACAAGCGACTGCAACGATCAGCCGACATGAACGATATCGGCTGATCGTTGCACTCTATTTCCACCGGACGATTATCGTCCGTAGCGGCCGATATCGGCCGAATACGAACGATAATCGTTCCGTGGAATAGGGCCTTTAGATTCAACCCTAAGGTTCCTGGAAATTCCAAGGACCCATTTGCCCTGCATGGTACATGTAGGCCTGGTCACCTACCCACAAGGCAAAATAAGTGTGTACAGGAGTGTGGGGGGTTTCCCAGGTGTTGGTTAGAGAGCCAGAGGTTGGTGGGGCTAAGGCATGCATCTGCCTTCATATCAAACCTCCTAAATATCTGCTCTAGATCTTGCACTGCATCTTCTCATGCCCATCGCTAACTATATCTTGGCTATTCAATTTCCCATAGCCCTCCCATAAGATGATGGCACCCAGCCCTAGGTAGCTTATTGGGGATTGTCCAGACCTATCTAGGTCTTATAGTAGGCTCCTGCTTGCGGCGGGATGCCTTCCCTCTTTGCCGTCCTCCTAAGCGGTGAGAATAATCCACGGGTCTACTGATCCATGGCGCCTACATCTTGTACCGAATCGACAGGGCACAAGCAAGGAGTGGAACGAATACAAGTACTATTTCCACTGGTCACCGAACAGATTGTTTTCACTTCCGGAACCCGTTCATACAGAGAGTCTATGCGCCTACTGTCTGTGACCTCGCAGCTGCTCTCGATGCCATGCTGTATTACAAGGGTTAAGCATTAATCACAGCCTCCCCGTAAGGACGTAGAAGTGAATAAGTTCGGCAATCCCTTTCCTAATTCAGCATAAATACAGCAACAGCTTATCTCAATCACACCACAGTTTGCGACGGCAATGCAGCACTTTTAACCTTGTCCTATCCTGGGTTACAGAGTTCTTTGTCTAACAATTAGACTCAGCATTACAGACATATAGAGAACGCAGGTGTGACGGGAATCTCATTAGATCCGCTCCGCGGAGGCACAGGTAGTACGTAAGAAAGGGAAAGTCTTTGGCCTCTTACCTGGCCAGATATATCTGTGCGTCCGATGACGGATAAATTACCACATCCTGTCTGTCTGCGTTTGCAAGAGGCTGAGTCCCTGTTCGGGCGCCAAATGATAAGTCTAAATTTAGATGTTGACCCCTCTCTGTGGAGAAAAAGTCAAATACCCAGGATAAAGGATGGTTTTTAAATATAATCTAGAGCTGTAACCTGCAGTATTACCAACTCGTCACTTATAAATCACGGACACAGATAAGACAATGTATCAGGATTATAAGCCTGGATAATGGCCACGTTTTATTATGGTAATCACATTTTATAGACAGAATATGGGGCGGTACTACTCATACATATGAAATATGTAACATCCAATACAGGCGGGGTTCCAAGTCACAAGACACATACATGTCACCCTCTGATAGGCCAGTCCATAAATGGCCAGTAGCATCCTGTACTGCGCAGTCAGGGTAACACAATGTTTTATTTTTCTATAAATTGTTTATAGATTACTGTCTCTCTTCTCCTTGGGTATTGTGACTATAAATGATAACTTTCCAGGAGCTGTCTAAGTGACGTGCGTCCAGCATTCCTCTTCTTCATCCAGAACATCTCTCTGTCATCCTCTGATCATGCTCTGATCATCTCCAGTCTCTTCAGAAGGCAGTATATATAGGTGTAGTCATATAGATACAGTGCAAGTAGGTAAAATCCCAATACCTGGCCTTATCAGGGGGAGCTGTACAGAGAGTGGATGGGGGGGAGCTGTACAAAGAGCGGATGGGGGGAGCTGTACAGAGAGAAGAGAGTGGATGGGGGGAGCTGTACAGAGAGGAGAGAGTGGATGGGGGAAGCTGTACAGAGAGAGAGAGTGGATGGGGAAGCTGTACAAGGAGGAGAGAGTGGATGGGGGAAGCTGTACAAGGAGGAGAGAGTGGATGGGAGGAGCTGTACAGAGAGGAGGGAGCCGATGGGGGAGCTGTACAGAGAGGAGAGAGCAGATGGGGGGAGCTGTACAGAGAGCGGATGGGGGGAGCTGTAAAGGGAGGAGAGAGTGGATGGGGGGAGCTGTACAAAGAGAGGAGAGAGCGGATGGGGCAGCTGTACAGGGAGGAGAGAGTGGATGGGGAGCTGTTACAGAGGGAGAGAGCGGATGGGGGGAGCTGTACAGGGAGGAGAGAGCGGATGGGGGGAGCTGTACAGGGAGGAGAGGAGCGGATGGGGGGAGCTGTACAGGGAGGAGAGAGCCGGATGGGGGAGCTGTACAGAGAGGAGAGCGGATGGGGGGAGCTGTACAGAGAGGAGAGAGAGCGGATGGGGGAGCTGTACAGGGAGGAGAGAGCGGATGGGGGAGCTGTACAGAGAGGAGAGAGCGGATGGGGGGAGCTGTACAGAGAGGAGAGAGCAGATGGGGGGAGCTGTACAGAGAGGAGAGAGTGGATGGTAGAGCTGTACAGAGAGTGGATGGGGGAGCTGTGCAGTGTGGATGGGGGGAGCTGTACAGAGTGGATGGGGGGAGCTGTACAGAGTGGATGGGGGGAGCTGTACAGAGAGGAGAGAGTGGATGGGGGAGCTGTACAGAGAGGAGAGGGTGGATGGGGGGAGCTGTACAGAGAGGAGAGAGTGGATTGGGGAGCTGTACAGAGAAGAGAGAGTGGATGGGGGAGCTGTACAGAGAGTGGATGGGGGAGCTGTGCAGAGTGGATGGGGGAGCTGTACAGAGTGGATGGGGGGAAGCTGTACAGAGTGGATGGGGGGAGCTGTACAGAGAGTGGATGGGGGAGCTGTGCAGAGTGGATGGGGGAGCTGTACAGAGTGGATGGGGGGAGCTGTACAGAGTGGATGGGGGGAGCTGTACAGAGTGGATGGGGGAGCTGCACAGAGAGGAGAGAGTGGATGGGGGGAGCTGTACAGAGAGGAGAGTGTGGATGGGGGGAGCTGTACAGAGAGGAGAGTGTGGATGGGGGGAGCTGTAGATAGAACATAGACCCTTCTGTATGCAGTGTCCCAGAACAGGCCATTTTGTCTGCTATTCTGTCTTTACACTTTTATTATAACCATTCCAGTTCTGGAAAGCTATGGTCCACTGCAACTGTGTATTGTGTAACCCCCTGCAGTATTCAGGTTTGCTGTTATGCTCATGTCTGATGTATATTCTCTTGTATATGCCCAAATGGTGATGATGCAAAGGCTGGTGTATCACATGACTGTGCCCTGTTGCCATGGTACCCCCAATGGTCATCGAGTTTTGGCTGGGGTTACCATGTGACTTCCTGTCCTATCTTCCACCTTCAGGGGGACAGGGTGTTTGTTGCTGCTGCTCCTGTGTCACAAGGCCGCAACCCTGCGGTACCTGCTGCTGCACTTACCAGAAGTGTTCCTGGCTGTGTTTTATCCTCAAGTTTCTCATCCTAACCACAAGATCTGGGTGCCGTTTTTCAGTCATTCCTCTCATCATCATCTTCTCTAATCATCAACAGCAAGTATTCATCTCAGTTCCATTCCCCCCCAGCATCTTATCCTTAGTATCACTACTACTCCCATCATCCAGCACGTTACTCTCACAGCCTATTGCAGCATCACCCATTACTCTGCCTTATCCAAGATTGCCTTATTCCCGGTTGCATCCGGAGAGACCGTTGCTACTAGTTACCACCGTTACAATAAATATACAACTACCGTTGTTTCTGAACCTTGGCATTGGTGTGATCATTGGTGCCCTGACTAAGGACAACGAAGAATCGCATGCCCAGTATCCCCGCAGGGTCAGGAGCCCGGTTTCCAGCTGTGACCCCTCGTGCCAAAACCGTGACAACCATCTAGCTAGCAGCTGCCCCGGTTCCTGCCCGCAATAACACCTCTCAGCGGAGTGGCCCTTAGGGGCCCGGGCATCGCATGTACATCCAGATTCATTTTACATATGAAGATTAATTGGTGGAGCGAAGAGTAAGTCCCTGTGCCTGGTAATAAAGACCCCAAATCACCCAATCAGCAGGCAGGTAGGTAGCTGTAGGCAGGTTGGTGTAGGCAGGTAGGTAGCTGTAGGCAGGTTGGTGTAGGCAGGTGTAGGTGGGTAGCTGTAGGCAGGTAGGTAGCTGTAGGCAGGTAGTCCCCCCCCCCCCCCCCCCCCCCCCCCCCCCACACACACACACAAAGACTGTTGATGGGATGGGTAGGTAACAGTTCATTATTATGCTGGGCCGTGCCTGGTGAGGAGTCCTGGTGGGTTAGTGTAGTCTAGTAGCATGGCGGTATGTAGTCATGTATGTGCTGCACTGTCCATCCTCCAACCTCCAGAGCAGAAGCCGTCAGACACCATGATGACCACGCCCGATGCCACGGCAACCCGCACTGCCCCCCCGATATATATATATATATATATGACACCTGCACACCAGTCTGATACACCGGCATTTATTATTAGACACTATAAAGTGCGAGCAGAAGAAGTGCAAACAAAGCGTCTAAAAAGTCTTAGATATACAATAAAAACAAGGGGAGATCAGCGTCACCCGAGGGAGCAGATCATGGAGAGGTCGCCCCCTGCTGCCGGGGTATGAGACCCACACCTTCATAATAACCTCACTATACAGCAGACCCCCCCCCCCCTACAGGTCACCCCCTGCTGCCGGGGTATGAGACCCACACCTTCATACTAACCTCACTATACAGCCGACCCCCCCCCCCCCCCCCTACAGGTCACCCCCTGCTGCCGGGGTATGAGACCCACACCTTCATAATAACCTCACTATACAGCAGACACCCCCCCCCCCCCTACAGGTCACCCCCTGCTGCTGGAGTATGACACCCACACCTTCATAATAACCTCACTATACAGCAGACCCCCCCCCCCATGCACACACATAGACCCCGATACTTCAGATTACAAAAATATTCCATGTATTTACAAGAGTTTGTCCTAGAAGGAGGATCTGAGACTCTCCTAGCAGATCAGAGATCACCCATCATAGATTCCCATCAAGAATCCCCTCAGCAGATCACCCATCATAGATCCCTCTCCTAGCAGATCACCCATCATAGATCCCTCTCCCAGCAGATCACCCATCATCGATCCCTCTCCCAGCAGATCACCCATCATCGATCCCTCTCCCTGCAGATCACCCATCATCGATCCCTCTCCCTGCAGATCACCCATCATCGATCCCTCTCCCTGCAGATCACCCATCATCGATCCCTCTCCCTGCAGATCACCCATCATCGATCCCTCTCCCTGCAGATCACCCATCATTGATCCCTGACCCAGCAGATCACCCATCATAGATCCCCTGTGTTATTTGAATTACCATCACTAGAACATTATACAGACAAATCAGATACATAAATACAATTATCTAGAAGATTCTGTGGTCCGGACCTGGTCCCCACGTGAGGAGCACATAGAGTGAGCCTAGGCCATCACAGTGGTCTGGTCCCGTACCAGCGTTATAGGTCCACGCCTGGGGCTCCTCTTACACCAAAGTCTTAGCCAAATGATAGATTTAACCTAGTGAGGTAAATTCCTGTGCAAATCTCTGAAGACAGGAGCGGCTTGTGGTCTGCTGTGTACGTCAGCCGGTCATTGTGTCCATGGTGGTCCTCAGTATGTGGGAGCCCACCACTACTCACTGTCCTCAGGCAGCTGCCATGACAAAACTAAAAACAAGGAGTCCTCTACAGTCCATGGAGGTCACAGAAGACTTTGCCCAGGACTGCTGGGGCTGGGCAGGTATTGGCTCAGGAAGGACGGGTGAAGCAGATCTCCTGGGTGACTGGTCAGTACATCAAATACACTTTTGTTGGGTGGCACAGCCCTCAACATGCTGTCCAGATCCATTGTTTGGGCCTGGCGCGACTGCTCCGGATCTGTCGGTTGGGGCAGCAGGGTCCAGTATGGAGAGTCATGTACGGGGAAGGTCCATAGTTATAGTAGGGATATCGAGGAAAAGGGAAGAAAGGAAGGTACACTGGGAGGAGCCACCACATTGGGAGGCACACACTTGGTGTAAGATGTTGGCAGCTCTGGAGGAATAAATGAGGCCTTAGATGGAGGTTCAAACGGAGAACACCTATCAACACTCAAATCAGAATAAGTACTCTCATTATGTTCTCTTTGGCGTTTTACAGACCTTCGTGGAGGAGTCCCAGGAACCTCCCTACAATGTTCTGGATTCTCATCGCTGCTCAGAGGAGACATGGTGGACAGACTGGCACTGGAGGAAGAGTAGATGGAATTGGTGGTGGGGAAGCTGGGGCTGGAGGCGCTCTGGAGTGAGGGGGAGGAGTTATACAGGCGAGTAGGGGCAGCCCAAAGGTTGGGGGTCAGGTCAGAACCTTGTTTTCGGTTCTCTGCCATCTTAAAGGAATCTGAAAGATCAACATCTTGGAGATCATGGAGTAAAGAGTCAATCATAAAGGAGCTGTTGAGCCTGCCTGTGGCATTGAGATTGGACTCCTCTCCAGTAGAGCTGGCACTGGAGTAGATACTGCCGGGCACCTGTCGGAAAAGGTTTCCACTGCCGTCATACTTGTAGTTATGAAGAATGTATGGAGACAAGTCTGGGATGAAGATCTGCAACCCACCACGAGCCATGACTGTGTTCTGCAGTTTCATGGCATCCAGAGGGATGCGACTCACGTCCACCGTCCAGAAGTTGCCTTTGGCCTGAGGTTTCCCTGGATCCTTCAGAACCTGCAATAAAGTCATAAAGAGGTATCAAACCCTTCTGGGGTATCGAGTTAATGAAGATCCCAAATGTGAGTTGACCTTTAGAGGAATCCAGCCAGAAGCCATATGGGCAACATAGACAACGACTAGAGAAGATCTCAACACATTGTACCGACCCATGGTCCAGTCCTTTTCACCCTACAGATGGTGCCATAACTATGTCCAGTCCTACTCACTCTACAGATGGTGCCACAACTATGTCCTATCCTACTCACCCTACAGATGGTGCCACAACTATGTCAGTCCTTCTCACCCTACAGATGGTGCCACAACTATGTCCAGTCCTTCCTCACCCTACAGATGGTGCCATAACTATGTCCAGTCCTACTCACCCTACAGATGGTGCCCATAACTATGTCCAGTCCTTGTCACCTTACAGATGGTGCCATAACTATGTCCAGTCCTTGTCACCTTACAGATGGTGCCATAACTATGTCCTATCCTTCTCACCCTACAGATGGTGCCATAACTATGTCCAGTCCTACTCACCCTACAGATGGTGCCACAACTATGTCCAGTCCTTCTCACCCTACAGATGGTGCCACAACTATGTCCAGTCCTACTCACCCTACAGATGGTGCCACAACTATGTCCAGTCCTTCTCACCCTACAGATGGTGCCACAACTATGTCCTATCCTACTCACCCCTACAGATGGTGCCACAACTATGTCCAGTCCTTCTCACCCTACAGATGGTGCCACAACTATGTCCAGTCCTTCTCACCCTACAGATGGTGCCATAACTATGTCCTGTCCTTCTCACCTTACAGATGGTGCCACAACTATGTCAATCCTTCTCACCTTACAGATGGTGCCACAACTATGTCCAGTCCTTCTCACCCTACAGATGGTGCCTACAACTATGTCCAGTCCTTCTCACCCTACAGATGGTGCCATAACTATGTCCAGTCCTACTCACCCTACAGATGGTGCCATAACTATGTCCAGTCCTTGTCACCTTACAGATGGTGCCATAACTATGTCCAGTCCTTGTCACCTTACAGATGGTGCCATAACTATGTCCTATCCTTCTCACCCTACAGATGGTGCCATAACTATGTCCAGTCCTACTCACCCTACAGATGGTGCCACAACTATGTCCAGTCCTTCTCACCCTACAGATGGTGCCATAACTATGTCAGTCCTACTCACTCTACAGATGGTGCCACAACTATGTCCAGTCCTATCCTACTCACCCTACAGATGGTGCCATAACTATGTCCAATCCTTCTCACCTTACAGATGGTGCCATAACTATGTCCAGTCCTTCTCACCCTACAGATGGTGCCATAACTATGTCCTATCCTACTCACCCTACAGATGGTGCCATAACTATGTCCAGTCCTTGTCACCTTACAGATGGTGCCATAACTATGTCCAATCCTTGTCACCTTACAGATGGTGCCATAACTATGTCCAGTCCTTGTCACCTTACAGATGGTGCCATAACTATGTCCAGTCCTATCCTACTCACCCTACAGATGGTGCCACAACTATGTCCAGTCCTTCTCACCCTACAGATGGTGCCATAACTATGTCCTATCCTACTCACCCTACAGATGGTGCCATAACTATGTCCAGTCCTTGTCACCTTACAGATGGTGCCATAACTATGTCCAGTCCTTCTCACCCTACAGATGGTGCCATAACTATGTCCAGTCCTTCTCACCCTACAGATGGTGCCACAACTATGTCCAGTCCTTCTCACCCTACAGATGGTGCCACAACTATGTCCAGTCCTTCTCACCCTACAGATGGTGCCATAACTATGTCCAGTCCTACTCACTCTACAGATGGTGCCACAACTATGTCCAGTCCTTCTCACCCTACAGATGGTGCCATAACTATGTCCAGTCCTTCTCACCCTACAGATGGTGCCATAACTATGTCCAGTCCTTCTCACCCTACAGATGGTGCCACAACTATGTCCAGTCCTTCTCACCCTACAGATGGTGCCATAACTATGTCCAGTCCTACTCACCTTACAGATGGTGCCATAACTACAGAGAAAGAGCTAAATGCCTGTACTGACCAAGTTGTGTTGTGGGAAGTTGTACTGTGCGATGAGGGAAGTTGTGCTGTACCTTCCTGAAGCAGTCGTTGGAGGACAGGTTGTGGCGCACTGAGTCCTTCCATCCCATGTAATCTCCCTTGAAGAACGGAAACAGGATTTCAATGTTTTTCAGAATCTGAGAGAGAAATTAAAAGGGTTAAAGAGCTGAGTATCAGCGGACAGTGACCCCTATACTGTAGCTAGGGGGTCAGTGACCCTTAAAGCATAGCTGGGGGGGGGGGGCAGTGACCCCTGTACCGTAGCTAGGGGGCAGTGACCCTTAAAGCATAGCTGGGGGGGGGGCAGTGACCCCTATACCGTAGCTAGGGGGCAGTGACCCTTAAAGCATAGGTGGGGGGGGGGGGCAGTGAACCTTAAAGGCATAGCTGGGGGGGTGGGGGTGCAGTGACCCCTGTACCGTAGCTAGGGGGGCAGTGACCCTTAAAGCATAGGTGGGGGGGGGGGCAGTGAACCTTAAAGCATAGCTGGGGGGGGGGGGCAGTGACCCCTGTACCGTAGCTAGGGGGGCAGGGACCCTTAAAGCATAGGTGGGGGGGGCAGTGAACCTTAAGCATAGCTGGGGGGGGGGGGGGGGGGAGGTGCAGTGACCCCTGTACCGTAGCTAGGGGGGCAGTGACCCTTAAAGCATAGGTGGGGGGGGGGCAGTGAACCTTAAGCATAGCTGGGGGGGGGGGGGGGCAGTGACCCCTGTACCGTAGCTAGGGGGGCAGTGACCCTTAAAGCATAGCTGGGGGGGGGGGGGGGTGCAGTGACCCCTGTACCGTAGCTAGGGGGGCAGTGCCCTTAAAGCATAGGTGGGGGGGGGGGGGCAGTGAACCTTAAAGCATAGCTTTGGGGGGGGGGCAGTGACCCCTATAGCATAGTTGAGGGGCAGTGACCCTTATAGCATAGCTGGGGGGGGTAGTGACCCATATAGCATGGTTGGGGGGGGGTGGCGCTCCGTGCTGACCCCTTATACACATACCCTTATCACTTAAGATGTGATGGGGGAGTACTGGGGGCCGGAGCGTCTCCCCCACCACCACACACATTTTGGTCACTTGTCTTCAGGATTTAGATAAGAAGTAGATTGGGATCAGGTTGTGATTGCAGCTCCTGGCAGGGGGCCCGGCTGTTATCTGAGAGCTGTCACTGTCACTCAGAAGGTGCCACATCCACAGCCCCCTGCAGAGACCCCCACTCCTCCGCTGACTAGTCTTTAGCTTTGTGACCTTTTGCCTTCAGGTTTCGTTTACAGTAAGAAATGAAATTCCTGAAGTGTTATCAGAGTCCCAGCTGCATGTGAATGACCCCCACCCCCCAATGCATAGTGATCTAGATGTGAATGACCCCCACCCACAATGCATAGTGATCTAGATGTGAATGACCCCCACCCCACATGTAGTGATCTAGATGTGAATGACCCCCACCCCACAATGCATAGTGATCTAGATGTGAATGACCCCCACCCCCAATGCAGTGATCTAGATGTGAATGACCTCCACCCCACAATGCATAGTGATCTAGATGTGAATGACCCCCACCCCCAATGCAGTGATCTAGATGTGAATGACCCCCCACCCCCAATGCAGTGATCTAGATGTGAATGACCCCCACCCCACAATGCATAGTGATCTAGATGTGAATGACCCCCACCCCCAATGCAGTGATCTAGATGTGAATGACCCCCACCCCCAATGCAGTGATCTAGATGTGAATGACCCCCACCCCCAATGCAGTGATCTAGATGTGAATGACCCCCACCCCACAATGCATAGAGATCTAGATGTGAATGACCCCCACCCCCAATTCATAGTGATCTAGATGTGAATGACCCCCACCCCACAATGCATAGTGATCTAGATGTGAATGACCCCACCCCCAATGCAGTGATCTAGATGTGAATGACCCCCCACCCCACAATGCATAGTGATCTAGATGTGAATGACCCCCACCCCACAATGCATAGTGATCTAGATGTGAATGACCCCCACCCCACAATGCATAGTGATCTAGATGTGAATGACCCCCACCCCACAATGCATAGTGATCTAGATGTGAATGACCCCCACCCCACAATGCATAGAGATCTAGATGTGAATGACCCCCACCCCACAATGCATAGAGATCTAGATGTGAATGACCCCCACCCCACAATGCATAGAGATCTAGATGTGAATGACCCCCACCCCACAATGCATAGTGATCTAGATAGGAATGACCCCCAAACCCCACAAATCTATTATGAATGACCCTTGACCCCGCACCAATATCCATAATGTAGCATCAGTAACCCCTCCCCACCTTCCAAGAAAGTGGAGGAAACACAAGATGGCTGTAATGCCCGTATTCCATGGGTCGTTTTAGAGGAGCAAACGAGCGCTAATAGCGCTCGTTTGCTCCTCGTTCGCCGCTCGCTGCCGCCGCTATTCAACGCGGCTGCAGCGAGCGGGTGAGTGCGGGAGGGGCGGCGGGGAGCTGCGGGGGGGCTGCCCGGGTGATCGCTGATCGTCCGGGCCGCCCATAGGATATAGCAGCGTCTGCTGCCGATGCTCCTATTCAACCGAGCGACGGCAGCAGATCGCTGCTATATCAGTCGCTTGTTTTTCAACATGTTGAAAAACAAGCGACTGCAACGATCAGCCGACATGAACGATGTCGGCTGATCGTTGCACTCTATTCCACGGAACGATTATCGTCCGTAGCGGTCGATATCGTCCGAAAACTAACGATAATCGTTCCGTGGAATAGGGCCTTTAGTCTTCCCCGGTCCTGGGCTCCATGTAAGATCTCCCCTCGTGGGGTAAGTATGATTGTGATAAAGGTCAGGAATCAGCCCAGAACTACATAGGAGGACCTGGTCACTGACCTGAAGAGAGCCGGGACCACAGTCTCATAGATTACTGTTACTAACACTACACCCTCATGGATTATAATCCTGCAGGACACACAAGGTCCCCCTGCTCACACCTTCCCATGTCCAGGCCCACGTGACATCACCAATGACCATGGCTGCTCCAGAGGAGACATGGGAGAAGGTCATGTGATCAGATGAGACCAAAATACAACTTTCTGGTATCAACCCCACTCACTAGAGGAAGAAGGATGAGGACAACCCCAAGGGCACAGTCCCAGCCGTGAAGCATGGGGGGGGGGGGGGGGACACAAGATCAGTGCAGCGTATACGAGAGAGGATGGATGGGGCCATATATCACCACATACAACAGCCTCCTTCCCTCAGAGCAGTGAAGATTCGTGATGGCTGGGTCTTCCAGCGGACACTGACCCCAAACCCCCAGCGGGGACCCCCAAGGAGGAGACCCCCAGCGGGGACACCCAAGGAGGAGACCCCCAGCGGGGACACCCAAGGAGGAGACCCCCAGCGGGGACACCCAAGGAGGAGACCCCCAGCGGGGACACCCAAGGAGGAGACCCCCAGCCGGGACACCCAAGGAGGAGACCCCCAGCGGGGACACCCAAGGAGGAGACCCCCAGCGGGGACACCCAAGGAGGAGACCCCCAGCGGGGACACCCAAGGAGGAGACCCCCAGCCGGGACACCCAAGGAGGAGACCCCCAGCCGGGACACCCAAGGAGGAGACCCCCAGCCGGGACACCCAAGGAGGAGACCCCCAGCCGGGACACCCAAGGAGGAAACCCACAGCCGGGACAACTAAGGAGGAAACACACAGCCGGGACAACTAAGGAGGAAACACACAGCCGGGACAACTAAGGAGGAGACCCCCAGCCGGGACAACTAAGGAGGAAACCAACAGCCGGGACAACTAAGGAGGAGACCCCCATCTGGGACAACTAAGGAGGAAACCCACAGCCGGGACAACTAAAGAAGAGACACACGGCCGGGACAACTAAGGAGGAAACCCACAGCCGGGACAACTAAGGAGGAGACACACAGCCGGGACAACTAAGGAAGAAACCCACAGCCGGGACAACTAAGGAAGAAACCCCCAGCCGGGACAACTAAGGAGCAGACACACAGCCGGGACAACTAAGGAGGAAACCCACAGCGGGGACAACTAAGGAAGAAACCCACAGCCGGGACAACTAAGGAAGAAACCCACAGCTGGGACAACTAAGGAAGAAACCCACAGCCGGGACAACTAAGGAGCAGACACAACCCCGGGACAACTAAGGAGGAGACACACGGCCGGGACAACTAAGGAAGAAACCCACAGCCGGGACAACTAAGGAGGAACACACAGCTGGGACAACTAAGGAAGAAACCCACAGCCGGGACAACTAAGGAGGAGACACAACCCCGGGACAACTAAGGAGGAGACACACAGCCGGGACAACTAAGGAGGAAACCCACAGCTGGGACAACTAAGGAAGAAACCCACAGCCGGGACAACTAAGGAGGAAACACACAGCTGGGACAACTAAGGAAGAAACCCACAGCCGGGACAACTAAGGGGGAGACACACAGCCGGGACAACTAAGGAGGAGCAGGGGCGCCGCAATCATGAGGCGACCTGAGTCGTCTGCCTCAGGCGGCGCCACCAGCTGTCTTCATGGGGGCGGCATTCCAGGGCCGCTTTAACCAGAGGGCACATGGTGCACGTGCACCGGGCCCACTGGTTAAAGGGGCCCCCCCGAGCAGGCCGGCCGTTGCTATGTGCGACCAATGCGGTCGCACAGGGCTCCGGCCACCAGCCTGTCAGGGGGGAGCGCCATGGATGGGTAATCTACTTACCCCTCCATGGCGCCCCCTGCAGGGCCCCCCCCGTCCGCCGCTGCCCCCGCCCGCCCGCTGCTGCTGCGGCGCGTCAGCGCTGCAGCAGCAGCAGCGACACTGACAGAGAGAGAGCCATTGGCTCCCTCCCTGTCAGTCACTCTTGTGGCCGCACTTCCTCCGGTCACAAGAGGCCGCACTCTCCCTCTAGCGCCCGACGTCACTGGAGCGTCGGCGCGAGGGTGAGGGGAGCGCAGCCTCTTGTGACCGGAGGAAGTGCGGCCACAGGAGGGAAGAGAAGAGGAACGCGTGGACCTAGGTGAGTAAGTGTTTGTTTTTTTCAATGTTATATGGGAGGAGGAGCTATATACTATTGGGGAGCACAGGGGGCTATATACTATGGGGGGCAGAGGGGGCTATATACTATGGGGGAGAACGGGGGCTATATACTATGGGGGAGAACGGGGGCTATATACTATTGGGAGCACAGGGGGCTATATACTATGGGGGAGCATAGGGGACTATATACTACTGGGGAGCACAGGGGTCTATATACTATGGGGAGCACAGGGAAGCTATATACTATGGGGGAGCACAGGGGGCTATATAGTACTGGGGAACACAGGGGAGCTATATACTACTGGGGAGCACAGGGGAGCTATATACTACTGGGGAGCACAGGGAAGCTATATACTATGGGGGAGCACAGGGGAGCTATATACTACTGGGGAGCACAGGGGAGCTATATACTACTGGGGAGCACAGGGAAGCTATATACTATGGGGGAGCACAGGGGAGCTATATACTACTGGGGAGCACAGGGGAGCTATATACTACTGGGGAGCACAGGGGTCTATATACTATGGGGAGCACAGGGAAGCTATATACTATGGGGGAGCACAGGGGGCTATATACTATGGGGGAGCACAGGGAGCTATATACTATGGGGGAGGACAGGGGGCTATATACTATGGGGGAGCACAGGGAGCTATATACTATGGGGGAGGACAGGGGGCTATATACTATGGGGAGCACAGGGAGCTATATACTATGGGGGAGGACAGGGGGCTATATACTATGGGGGAGGACAGGGGGCTATATACTATGGGGGAGCACAGGGGAGCTATATACTATGGGGGAGCACAGGGGGCTATATACTATGGGGGAGCACAGGGGGCTATATACTATGGGGGAGCACAGGGGAGCTATATACTATTGGGGAGCACAGGGGGCTATATACTATGGGGGAGGACAGGGGGCTATATACTATTGGGGAGCACAGGGGAGCTATATACTATGGGGGAGCACAGGGGACTATATACTACTGGGGAGCACAGGGGTCTATATACTATGGGGAGCACAGGGGGTCTATATACTATGGGGAGCACAGGGGAGCTATATACTATGGGGGAGCACAGGGGAGCTATATATTATGGGGAGCACAGGGGAGCTATATACTATGTGGGAGCACAGGGGAGCTATATACTATTGGGGAGCACAGGGTGCTATATACTATGGGGAGCACAGGGGTCTATATACTATGGGGGAGCACAGGGGAGCTATATACTATGTGGGAGCACAGGGGAGCTATATACTATGGGGAGCACAGGGGTCTATATACTATGGGGAGCACAGGGAAGCTATATACTATGGGGGAGCACAGGGGAGCTATATTCTACTTGGGAGCACAGGGGACTATATACTACTGGGGAGCACAGGGGTCTATATACTATGGGGAGCACAGGGAAGCTATATACTATGGGGGAGCACAGGGGAGCTATATACTACTGGGGAGCACAGGGGGAGCTATATACTACTGGGGAGCACAGGGGGCTATATACTACTGGGGAGCACAGGGGGCTATATACTATGGGGGAGCACAGGGGGCCTATATACTATGGGGGGAGCACAGGGGAGCTATATACTATGGGGGAGCACAGGGGACTATATACTACTGGGGAGCACAGGGGTCTATATACTATGGGGAGCACAGGGAAGCTATATACTATGGGGGAGCACAGGGGAGCTATATATTACTGGGGGAGCACAGGGGGCTATATACTACTGGGGAGCACAGGGGAGCTATATACTATGGGGGAGCACAGGGGGCTATATACTGTGGGGGAGCACAGGGGGCTATATACTATGGGGGAGCACAGGGGGCTATATACTATGGGGGAGCACAGGGGAGCTATATACTATTGTGGGAGAGCACAGGGGGGGCTATATACTACTGGGGAGAGTGCACAGGGGGGCTATATACTAATGGGGGAGCGCACAGGAGGGCTGTATATAACTGGAGGAGCACATGAGGGGCTATATACTACAGGGACACCTTAAAACTATGGAGGCACAGAGGGGTGTAACTATGTAGGGGTACAGAGGGGTGTAACTACTGTATAGAGGTACAAGGGACCTAACTACTGTATGTGTTGGAGCCTAAAATATTTGTCTGGCAGATTCTGGAGAGAAGATTCACAGCCAGGAGAAGACTTCAAGGTGGCCCAGGCTGGATGGAGAGAAAAAGAAAAGGTGACAGACTCTGATCGGAGAAGACGCCCCGGTGAGTCACTGGATGTAACTGCACTCTGTTATAGGATTGTAGTGTTAGGGGTCATGATGTGGCGGTTTTATGTAATGGTATCATTGGTGATATCTTTCTGTTTTGTTTAGTGCAGTTTTTATGTAATATATAATCACTGTATGGTGGAAATAGTGTTATAAGGTAACTACTATATGTATTGGGGCTCTTGATACAGTGTGGGGGCAAATTCAGTACATTATACAATGTGCCGAAAGGGAAGGGGGGGCCCACTCTTGAGGGCTGTGCACTGGGCCCACCAATGTATTAAAACGGCCCTGCGGCATTCAGTGGCAGACTATAATATGAGCGGTTCGGGCGGCCGCCCACATTATAATCCGCCACTGATTGTACCATGTACCGGAGTCCCCCTGCGCCCGGACAGCATCTGTAATGAGATGCTGTGAGCGGGGGAGACTGTATTCATAAGCGCCGCGCTGTAATAAATCAGCCGCGCGGTGCTGTTACTACAGCGCGGCGCTTATGAATACAGTCTCCCCCGCTCACAGCATCTCATTACAGATGCTGTCCGGGCGCGGGGGGACTCCGGTAAATGCATTCCACGTCCGTGATCCGTCAGGATCACGGAACGTGGGAATGCAGCCTTAGTCCCCCGGCTGATGTGCGGCTGCCGGAGGTGTCCCATCCTGTCCCCGCAGCGCACGCATCAGAGAGATCCCCGTGCGCCGGAAGTCACAGCCACAGGCACACGGGGAGCTCTGTGATGCGCGCGCTGCCGGGGACAGGACGGGACACCCCGGGCAGCCGCACATCAGCCGGGACCAGACCAGAGAGGATCGACGGGGGAACGGAGGGCAGGTGAGTTGTGTGCTGTTTTTTGTTTTTGTTTTATCTGCTGTGCAGGGGGGGGGGGGAGAGGGGGACCATATATAAGGTAGGGGGGGAAGAGGGGGACCATCTATAAGGGAGGGGGGAAAGAGGGGGACCATCTATAAGGGAGGGGGGGAAGAGGGGGACCATCTATAAGGGGGGACCATCTATAAGGGAGGGGGAGAGGGAAGAGGGGGACCATCTATAGGGGGGGGAAGGGGACCATCTATAAGGGAGGGGGGAAAGAGGGGGACCATCTATAAGGGGGGGACCATCTATAAGGGGGGGGAAAGAGGGGGGCCATCTATAAGGGAGGGGCGGGAGGGGGACTGTCTATAAGGGGGGGGGGGGAGAGGGGGACCATCTATAGGGGGGGGGAGGGGACCATCTATAAGGGAGGGGGGAAAGAGGGGGACCATCTATAAGGGGGGGCCATCTATAAGGGAGGGGGGAAAGAGGGGGACCATCTATAAGGGGGGACCATCTATAAGGGAGGGGCGGGAGGGGGACTGTCTATAAGGGGGGGGGGAGAGGGGGACCATCTATAAGGGGGGGGGAAGAGGGGGACCATCTATAAGGGGGCATCTATAAGGGAGGGGGGAGAGGGGGACCATGTATAAGGGGGGGAGGGGGACCATCTTTAAGGGAGAGGGGACCATCTATAAGGGAGGGGGAGAGGGGGACCATCTATAAGGGAGAGGGGACCATCTATAAGGGGGGGGAAGAGGGGGACCATCTATAAGGGGGGGAGAGAGGGAAGAGGGGGACCATCTATAAGGGGGGGGGGAGAGGGGGACCATCTATAAGGGGGGGGGAGAGAGGGAAGAGGGGGACCATCTATAAAGGGGGGGGGAAGAGGGGGACCATCTATAAGGGAGGGGAAAGAGGGGGACCATCTATAAGGGGGAAAGAGGGGAGAGGGGGACCATCTATAAGGGGGAAAGAGGGGGGAGGGGGACCATCTATAAGGGAGGGGAAAGAGGGGGACCATCTATAAGGGAGGGGGGAGAGGGGGACCATCTATAAGGGAGGGGGGAGAGGGGGACCATCTATAAGGGAGGGGGGAGAGGGGGACTATCTATAAGGGGGGGGGAGAGGGGGACCATCTATAAGGGGGGGGGGACCATCTATAAGGGGGGGAAGAGGGGGACCATCTATAAGGGGGGAGGAGGGGGACCATCTCCTAAAAGATCAGCACCCTCCTCTCCTGACATTCTCTGTGCTGCTGTGACCTGTCCTAAAAGATCAGCACCCTCCTCTCCTGACATCCTCTGTGCTGCTGGGACTTCTCCTATAGGATTAGCACCCTCCTCTCCTGACATCCTCTGTGCTGCTGGGACCTCTCCTATAGGATTAGCACCCTCATCTCCTGACATCCTCTGTGCTGCTGGGACCTCTCCTATAGGATTAGCCCCCTCCTCTCCTGACATCCTCTGTGCTGCTGGGACCTCTCCTATAGGATTAGCACCCTCATCTCCTGACATCCTCTGTGCTGCTGGGACCTCTCCTATAGGATTAGCCCCCTCCTCTCCTGACATCCTCTGTGCTGCTGGGACCTCTCCTATAGGATTAGCCCCCTCCTCTCCTGACATCCTCTGTGCAGAAAGGGACCAAACATTATGTTTATTGGGGACAGCAGTGGGGGGGGGGGCAGTAGTGGATTATAATGTGGGCGGATTGACGGGGGGGGGGGGGGGGGGGGGGCGTCATTCTATAGGTCGCCTCGGGCAGCAGAGAGGCTAGAATCACCCCTGAGGAGGAGACCCACAGCCGGGACAACTAAGGAGGAAACCCCCAGCCGGGACAAGAGCCAGTCTCCACACATGACCCCAGCGACAGCCCCAAAGCCTGAAAGTTGCGGAGATGTGTATTGAGGAGGGGGCACAATCCCTGCTGCAGAGTATATATATGTCTTGTATATAGCACATCTCTATGTAGGCGTCCCCCACCCTATAGCAGCGACTCCCCCCATCATCCTCCTCCTCAGTAGGGGAGACGCAGATCCTTCCAGCATCTTGTAACTTCTGACACAAAACAAATGGGATTAATGTACAAGAAGCTGCAAACAGATAAACAGGAGAACAATGGGGCCCGGACAATGGGGGAGAGGTGGTCGGGGGTCCGTGGTCACTGACTGATTAGAATGCTACAGACTTCAAATACAGAGACCCCAGTGGGGGGGGGGGGGGGGGGCTGGTACATAGTAGGGATGAATAAGCCGAGGTGATGAGCGGAGGATCAGCCGGATTATAGTAACTGAAACCATGGTGGAGCGGGGGGCCATAGTGATGTCATCTCTATAGGTATAACACCAGCAAATATATACCCCCCCAATATATACATACACACAGGGGGAACCCCCCCCAAATATATACATACACACAGGGGAACCCCCCCAAATATATACATACACACAGGGGAAACCCCCCCCCCCCCAAATATATACATACACACAGGGGAAACCCCCCCCCCCCAAATATATACATACACAGGGGGAAACCCCCCCCCCAAGTATATACATACACACAGGGGAACCCCCCCCCCAAATATATACATACACAGAGGGGAACCCCCCCAAATATATACATACACACAGGGGAACCCCCCCCCAATATATACATACACACAGGGGAACCCCCCCCAATATATACATACACACAGGGGAACCCCCCAAATATATACATACACACAGGGGAAACCCCCCCCCCCCCCAAATATATACATACACAGGGGGAAACCCCCCCCCCCAAGTATATACATACACACAGGGAACCCCCCCCCAAATATATACATACACAGAGGGGAACCCCCCCAAATATATACATACACAGGGGGAAACCCCCAAATATATACATACACAGGGGGAAACCCCCAAATATATACATACACAGGGGGAAACCCACAAATATATACATACACAGGGGGAAACCCCCAAATATATACATACACAGGGGGAAACCCCCAAATATATACATACACAGGGGGAAAACCCCAAATATATACATACACAGGGGGAAACCCCCAAATATATACATACACAGGGGGAAACCCACAAATATATATATATACATACAAACACACACACGGGAGACCCTATACACATACACTGGGAACCCCCATATATACACCCATATAGACCCCCCCAGGGGGTCTGGAGTTCAAAGGGTGGGGGCGGTTGGGGGAACCAGGTGATCTGTGGGGTGAGGACCATGGGGGCTTGGGATGGGGGCAGTTATGTCAGTGACCTGTACAAAGCATGGACCACCACAACCCAACAAAGCATGACCACCACAACCCAACAAAGCATGACCACCACAACCCAACAAAGCATGACCACCACAACCCAACAACTAAGCAGCAACCAAGAGAATAAGTAGTCCAGGTGATGAGGCAATGACTGCAGAGACACTACAGCTCCCAGCATGTCATGGCCCTGGGGGTCTGGAGAGGTCGGGGGGGGGGCACTTACCTGGGAGAGTTTGAGCATCTTGTCGGGCGAGCTCTGGATGACCAGGGCGATCATGGCCAGGTAGGAGTAGGGGGGCTTGGCGTAACGCTGGTAGTTCTTCTTTTTTACTTTCTTGGGGGTCTTCTCGCCCTGGGAGGGTCTTGGCTCCTTGGTGAGCTGGGGTCTGGAGCAGGACGGGTCCGGGATGGCAGCAGCGTTCTCCATCTGCGGGAGCCCCCCATGTATGTGTGCAGACCCCCAGGAGCCAGCAGACATGTCATAGAGTCGGGGGGCAGCAGTGGGGTCCGGGATGCTCAGGGGTCCCAGGCTGGACAGGTCATGGCTCTGGAGCAGAGTGCCAGCTGAGAGGCTGCAGGATAAGGAGTAGGGGTCTCTCATCCTGACAATCCCCCCCACAGGCCTTTGTTATGTAAATGAAGCTCCAACAAGTGGCCCCTGCGGCTCCGGGGGAGGGAAGTGGCTGCCGAGACAAGAAGGTGTGAAAGCCAGGGGGGCCGCCAGAGACCCCCATCATCCTGCTGCTCATCATATAGGGGGGGGGGGCTGGATATATATGGGGGGGCCGCCAGAGACCCCCATCATCCTGCTGCTCATCATATAGAGGGGGGGCTGGATATATATGGGGGGGCCGCCAGAGACCCCCATCATCCTGCTGCCCACTCATCATATAGGGGGGGGGGGCTGGATATATATGGGGGGCCGCCAGAGACCCCCATCATCCTGCTGCTCATCATATAGGGGGGGCTGGATATATATGGGGGGCCGCCAGAGACCCCCATCATCCTGCTGCTCATCATATAGAGGGGGGGCTGGATATATATGGGGGGGCCGCCAGAGACCCCCATCATCCTGCTGCCCACTCATCATATAGGGGGGGGGGGCTGGATATATATGGGGGCCGCCAGAGACCACCATCATCCTGCTGATCATATAGGGGGGCTGGATATATATGGGGGGCCGCCAGAGACCCCCATCATCCAGCTGCACACTCATCATATAGGGGGGGCTGGATATATATGGGGGGGCCGCCAGAGACCCCCATCATCCTGCTGCTCATCATATAGGGAGGGGGGGCTGGATATATATGGGGGGGCCGCCAGAGACCCCCATCATCCTGCTGCTCATCATATAGAGGGGGGGGCTGGATATATATGGGGGGGCCGCCAGAGACCCCCATCATCCTGCTGCTCATCATATAGAGGGGGGGGCTGGATATATATGGGGGGGCCGCCAGAGACCCCCATCATCCTGCTGCTCATCATATAGGGGGGGGGGGCTGGATATATATGGGGGGCCGCCAGAGACCCCCATCATCCTGCTGCTCATCATATAGGGGGGGCTGGATATATATGGGGGGCCGCCAGAGACCCCCATCATCCTGCTGCCCACTCATCATATAGGGGGGGGGCTGGATATATATGGGGGGGCCGCCAGAGACCCCCATCATCCTGCTGCCCACTCATCATATAGGGGGGGGGGCTGGATATATATGGGGGGCCGCCCAGAGACCCCCATCATCCTGCTGCCCACTCATCATATAGGGGGGGGGGCTGGATATATATGGGGGGCCGCCAGAGACCCCCATCATCCTGCTGCCCACTCATCATATAGAGGGGGGGCTGGATATATATGGGGGGCCGCCAGAGACCCCCCATCATCCTGCTGCTCATCATATAGGGGGGGGGGCTGGATATATATGGGGGGGCCGCCAGAGACCCCCATCATCCTGCTGCCCACTCATCATATAGAGGGGGGGGCTGGATATATATGGGGGGGCCACCAGAGACCCCCATCATCCTGCTGCCCACTCATCATATAGAGGGGGGGAGCTGGATATATATGGGGGGGCCGCCAGAGACCCCCATCATCCTGCTGCCCACTCATCATATAGAGGGGGGGGGGGGGGGGCTGGATATATATGGGGGGGCCGCCAGAGACCCCCATCATCCTGCTGCCCACTCATCATATAGAGGGGGGGGGCTGGATATATATGGGGGGCCGCCAGAGACCCCCATCATCCTGCTGCTCATCATATAGAGGGGGGGGCTGGATATATATGGGGGGCCGACAGAGACCCCCCATCATCCTGCTGCCCACTCATCATATAGGGGGGGGGGGAGCTGGATATATATGGGGGCCGCCAGAGACCCCCATCATCCTGCTGCTCATCATATAGGGGGGGGGGGAGCTGGATATATATAGGGGGCCGCCAGAGACCCCCATCATCCTGCTGCTCATCATATAGGGGGGGGGGGCTGGATATATATGGGGGGGCCGCCAGAGATCCCCATCATCCTGCTGCCCACTCATCATATAGGGGGGGGCTGGATATATATGGGGGGCCGCCAGAGACCCCCATCATCCTGCTGCCCACTCATCATATAGAGGGGGGGGGGGCTGGATATATATGGGGGGGCCGCCAGAGACCCCCATCATCCTGCTGCTCATCATATAGGGGGGGAGGGCTGGATATATATGGGGGAGCCGCCAGAGACCCCCATCATCCTGCTGCTCATCATATAGGGGGGGGGGGGGCTGGATATATATGGGGGGGCCGCCAGAGACCACCATCATCCTGCTGCCCACTCATCATATAGGGGGGGGAGGGCTGGATATATATGGGGGGCCGCCAGAGACCCCCATCATCCTGCTGCCCACTCATCATATAGAGGGGGGGGCTGGATATATATGGGGGGGCCGCCAGAGACCCCCATCATCCTGCTGCCCACTCATCATATAGGGGGGGGGGAGCTGGATATATATGGGGGGGCCGCCAGAGACCCCCATCATCCTGCTGCCCACTCATCATATAGAGGGGGGGGGGGGCTGGATATATATGGGGGGGCCGCCAGAGACCCCCATCATCCTGCTGCCCACACAACATATAGGGGGGGCTGGATATATATGGGGGGGCCGCCAGAGACCCCCATCATCCTGCTGCCCACTCATCATATAGGGGGGGCTGGATATATATGGGGGGGCCGCCAGAGACCCCCATCATCCTGCTGCCCACTCATCATATAGAGGGGGGGGGGGAAGTGGATATATATGGGGGGCCGCCAGAGACCCCCATCATCCTGCTGCTCATCATATAGAGGGGGGCTGGATATATATGGGGGGCCGCAGAGACCCCCATCATCCTGCTGCCCACTCATCATATAGGGGGGGGGGCTGGATATATATGGGGGGGCCGCCAGAGACCCCCATCATCCTGCTGCTCATCATATAGGGGGGGCTGGATATATATGGGGGGGCCGCCAGAGACCCCCATCATCCTGCTGCCCACTCATCATATAGGGGGGGGGCTGGATATATATGGGGGGGCTGCAGAGACCCGGCCCCATCATCCTGCTGCTCATCATATAGGGGGGGGGGGCTGGATATATATGGGGGGGCCGCCAGAGACCCCCATCATCCTGCTGCTCATCATATAGGGGGGGCTGGATATATATGGGGGGCCGCCAGAGACCCCCATCATCCTGCTGCCCACTCATCATATAGGGGGGGGGGCTGGATATATATGGGGGGCCGCCAGAGACCCCCATCATCCTGCTGCCTCATCATATAGGGGGGGGGGCTGGATATATATGGGGGGGCCGCCAGAGACCCCCATCATCCTGCTGCCCACTCATCATATAGAGGGGGGGCTGGATATATATGGGGGGCCGCCAGAGACCCCCATCATCCTGCTGCCCACTCATCATATAGGGGGGGGGGGGGAGCTGGATATATATGGGGGGGCTGCCAGAGACCCCCATCATCCGGCTGCTCATCATATAGGGGGGGGGGGGGGGGCTGGATATATATATGGGGGGGCCGCCAGAGACCCCCATCATCCTGCTGCCCACTCATCATATAGAGGGGGGGGGGAGCTGGATATATATGGGGGGCCGCCAGAGACCCCAGAGGGGTAGTTATATATAGGGGAATTATTTATATATGGGGGTGGTTATATATGAGGGTGGTTATATATGGGGGTAATAGTTATATATGGGGGTATTAGTTATATATGGGGGTATTAGTTATATATGGGGGTATTAGTTATATATGGGGGTATTAGTTATATATGGGGGTAATAGTTATATATGGGGGTATTAGTTATATATAGGGGTATTAGTTATATATAGGGGTATTAGTTATATATGGGGGTATTCGTTATATATGGGGGGTATTAGTTATATATATGGGGGTATTAGTTATATATGGGGGTATTAGTTATATATGGGGGTATTAGTTATATATGGGGGTATTAGTTATATATGGGGGTATTAGTTATATATAGGGGTATTAGTTATATATATGGGGGTATTAGTTATATATATGGGGGTATTAGTTATATATAGGGGTATTAGTTATATATAGGGGTATTAGTTACATATGGGGGTATTAGTTATATATAGGGATATTAGTTATATATAGGGGTATTAGTTATATATAGGGGTATTAGTTATATATAGGGGTATTAGTTATATATGGGGGTGTTATATATAGAGGTATTAGTTATATATGGGGGTGGTTATATATAGGGGTATTAGTTATATATAGGGGTATTAGTTATATATAGGGGTATTAGTTATATATGGGGGTATTAGTTATATATAGGGGTATTAGTTATATATAGGGGTATTAGTTATATATAGGGGTATTAGTTATATATGGGGGTGTTATATATAGAGGTATTAGTTATATATGGGGGTGGTTATATATAGGGGTGGTTATATATAGGGGTATTAGTTATATATAGGGGTATTAGTTATATATAGGGGTATTAGTTATATATAGGGGTATTAGTTATATATAGGGGTATTAGTTATATATAGGGGTATTAGTTATATATGGGGGTGTTATATATAGAGGTATTAGTTATATATGGGGGTGGTTATATATAGGGGTATTAGTTATATATAGGGGTATTAGTTATATATAGGGGTATTAGTTATATATGGGGGTACTAGTTATATATGGGGGTAATAGTTACATATGGGGGTGGTTATATATAGGGGTATTAGTTATATATGAGGGTGGTTATATATAGGGGTATTAGTTATATATGGGGGTATTAGTTATATATGGGGGTGGTTATATATAGGGGTATTAGTTATATATGGGGGTATTAGTTATATATGGGGGTGGTTATATATAGGGGTATTAGTTATATATAGGGGTATTAGTTATATATAAGGGTATTAGTTATATATGGGGGTACTAGTTATATATGGGGGTAATAGTTACATATGGGGGTGGTTATATATAGGGGTATTAGTTATATATGAGGGTGGTTATATATAGGGGTATTAGTTATATATAGGGATATTAGTTATATATGGGGGTAATAGTTATATATGGGGGTATTAGGTATATATATGGGGGTGGTTATATATAGGGGTATTAGTTATATATAGGGATATTAGTTATATATGGGGGTAATAGTTATATATAGGGGTATTAGTTATATATGGGGGTAATAGTTATATATAGGGATATTAGTTATATATGGGGGTATTAGTTATATATGGGGGGGTTATATATAGGGGTATTAGTTATATATGGGGGTATTAGTTATATATAGGGGTATTAGTTATATATGGGGGTATTAGTTATATATGGGGGTATTAGTTATATCTGGGGGTATTAGTTATATATAGGGGTATTTAGATATGGGGTATTAGTTATATATGGGGGTATTAAGTTAATATATAGGGTATTAGTTATATATGGGGGTGGTTATATATAGGGGTATTAGTTATATATGGGGGTATTAGTATATATGGGGGTGGTTATATATAGGGGTATTAGTTATATATAGGGGTATTAGTTATATATAAGGGTATTAGTTATATATGGGGGTACTAGTTATATATGGGGTAATAGTTACATATGGGGTGGTTATATATAGGGGTATTAGTTATATATGAGGGTTGGTTTATATATAGGGGTATTAGTTATATATAGGGATATTAGTTATATATGGGGGTAATAGTTATATATGGGGGTATTAGGTATATATATGGGGGTGGTTATATATAGGGGTATTAGTTATATATAGGGATATTAGTTATATATGGGGGTAATAGTTATATATAGGGGTATTAGTTATATATGGGGGTAATAGTTATATATAGGGATATTAGTTATATATGGGGGTATTAGTTATATATGGGGGGGTTATATATAGGGGTATTAGTTATATATGGGGGTATTAGTTATATATTAGGGGTATTAGTTATATATGGGGGTATTAGTTATATATGGGGGTATTAGTTATATATGGGGGTATTAGTTATATATAGGGGTATTATATATGGGGGTATTAGTTATATATGGGGTATTAGTTATATATAGGGGTATTAGTTATATATAGGGGTATAGTTATATATAGGGGTATTAGTTATATATGGGGGTATTAGTATATATGAGGTATTCGTTATATATGGGGGTAGGTTATATATTAGGGGTATTAGTTATATATGGGGGGTATTAGTTATATATGGGGGTACTAGTTATATATGGGGGTAATAGTTACATATGGGGGTGGTTATATATAGGGGTATTAGTTATATATGAGGGTGGTTATATATAGGGGTATTAGTTATATATAGGGGTATTAGTTATATATGGGGGTATAGTATATATAGGGGTATTAGGTATATATGGGGTGGTTATATATAGGAGGTATTAGTTATATATGGGGGTATTAGTTATATATGGGGGTATTAGTTATATATGGGGGTATTAGTTATATATGGGGGTATGAGTTATATATAGGGGTGGTTATATATGGGGGTGGTTATATATGGGGGTATTAGTTATATATAGGGGTATTAGTTATATATGGGGGTATTAGTTATATATAGGGGTATTAGTTATATATAGGGGTATTAGTTATATATAGGGATATTAGTTATATAAAGGGGTATTAGTTATATATGGGGGTGGTTATATATGGGGGTGGTTATATATGGGGGTATTAGTTATATATGGGGGTATTAGTTATATATAGGGGTATTAGTTATATATAGGGGTATTAGTTATATATAGGGGTGGTTATATACAGGGGTATTGGTTATATACGGGGGTATTAGTTATATATGGGGGTGTTATATATGGGGGTGTTATATATGGGGGTGTTATATATGGGGGTGTTATATATGGGGGTGTTATATATGGGGGTGTTATATATGGGGGTGTTATATATGGGGGTGTTATATACGGGGGTATTAGTTATATACGGGGGTATTAGTTATATACGGGGGTATTAGTTATATATGGGGTATTATTTATATATAGGGGTATTAGTTATATATGGGGGTATTAGTTATATATGGGGGTATTAGTTATATATAGGGGTATTAGTTATATATGGGGGTATTAGTTATATATAGGGGTATTATTTATATATAGGGGTATTAGTTATATATGGGGGTATTAGTTATATATGGGGGGTATTAGTTATATATAGGGGTATTAGTTATATATAGGGGTGGTTATATATAGGGGTATTAGTTATATATAGGGGTATTAGTTATATATGAGGGTGGTTATATATAGGGATATTAGTTATATATGGGGGTATTAGTTATATATGGGGGGTATTAGTTATATATGGGGGGTATTAGTTATATATGGGGGTATTAGTTATATATAGGGGTATTAGTTATATATAGGGGTGGTTATATATAGGGGTATTAGTTATATATAGGGGTATTAGTTATATATAGGGGTATTAGTTATATATGGGGTGGTTATATATAGGGGTATTATTTATATATGGGGGTATTAGTTATATATGGGGGGTGGTTATATATAGGGTATTAGTTATATATGGGGGTATTAGTTATATATGGGGTATTAGTTATATATGGGGGTATTAGTTATATATGGGGGGTATTAGTTATATATGGGGGTATTAGTTATATATGGGGGTGGTTATATATAGGGGTATTAGTTATATATGGGGGTATTAGTTATATATGGGGGTATTAGTTATATATGGGGGTGTTATATATGGGGGTGTTATATATGGGGGTGTTATATACAGGGGTATTAGTTATATATGGGGGTGGTTATATATAGGGGTATTAGTTATATATAGGGGTATTAGTTATATATAGGGGTATTAGTTATATATGGGGGTATTAGTTATATATAGGGGTATTAGTTATATATAGTGGTATTAGTTATATATAGGGGTATTAGTTATATATAGTGGTATTAGTTATATATGGGGGGTTATATATAGGGGTATTAGGTTATATATGGGGTATTAGTTATATATGGGGTATTAGTATATATAGGGTATTAGTTATATATGGGGGTATTAGTTATATATGGGGGGTGATTATATATGGGGGGGTTATATATAGGGGATTAGTTATATATAGGGGTATTAGGTTATATATGGGGGTGGTTATATATAGGGTATAGTTATATATGGGGGTGGTTATATATAGGGGTTATTAGTATATATGGGGTATTAGTTATATATAGGGGTATTAATTATATATAGGGGTATTAGGTATATATATGGGGGTGGTTATATATAGGGGTATTAGTTATATATGGGGGTGGTTATATATAGGGGTATTAGTTATATATAGGGGTATTAGTTATATATGGGGTATTAGTTATATATGGGGGGTATTAGTTATATATGGGGGTATTAGTTATATATAGGGGTATTAGTTATATATGGGGGTATTAGTTATATATGGGGGTATTAGTTATATATGGGGGTATTCGTTATATATGGGGGGTATTAGTTTATATATGGGGGTATTAGTATATATAGGGGTATTATTTTTATATAGGGGTATTTGTTATTTATGGGGGTATTAGTTATATATGGGGGGTATTAGTTATATATGGGGGGTATTAGTTATATATATGGGGTATTAGTTATATATATGGGGGTGGTTATATATAGGGGTATTAGTTATATATAGGGGTATTAATTATATATAGGGGTATTAGTTATATATATGGGGGTGGTTATATATAGGGGTATTAGTTATATATAGGGGTATTAATTATATATATAGGGGTATTAGTTATATATATGGGGGGTATTAGTTATATATAGGGGTATTAATTATATATAGGGGTATTAGTTATATATGGGGGTATTAGTTATATATGGGGGTATTAGTTATATATATGGGGTATTAGTTATATATGGGGGTATTAGTTATATATGGGGGTATTAATTATATATAGGGGTATTAGTTATATATATGGGGGGTATTAGTTATATATAGGGGTATTAATTATATATAGGGGTATTAGTTATATATATGGGGGTATTAGTTATATATGGGGGTATTAGTATATATATGGGTATTAGTTATATATATGGGGGTGGTTATATATAGTGGTATTAGTTATATATAGGTGTATTAATTATATATGGGGGTATTAGTTATATATGGGGGTGTTATATATGGGGGTCGTTATATATAGGGGTATTAATTATATATAGGGGTATTAGTTATATATAGGGGTATTAATTATATATGGGGGTAATAGTGATATACCCCCCACCATAGGAATGAGCATGGCGCCCACATATACCGTGCAGTATAGACAGCGTGTGGATGAGGAGCTGTTACCTGCTATAGAGGAGCCCCCCAGGATGTGCTGCACCAGACCTGCCTCTTCCTCACAGCTGCCAGTCCTCTCCTTATTACCTCCCCTCCCCCGCGCTGATATACAGGACAAATACTCCAGGGCGGGGGAGGTTCTAGACTCCATACACCCAGATACTGACCCCCAAGTGCTGCACTATAATCACAGCCTAATCAACAGACCCTATACTCAGAAGGTATGTGAGCGCAGCTCTGGAGGATGAGACATGACGTAACAGCAGAATAGTGAGTGCAGCTCTGGGGGATGAGACAGGATGTAACAGCAGAATAGTGAGTGCAGCTCTGGAGGATGAGACATGATGTAACAGCAGAATAGTGAGTGCAGCTCTGGAGGATGAGACAGGATGTAACAGCAGAATAGTGAGTGCAGCTCTGGAGGATGAGACATGATGTAACAGCAGAATAGTGAGTGCAGCTCTGGAGGATGAGACATGACGTAACAGCAGAATAGTGAGTGCAGCTCTGGAGGATGAGACAGGATGTAACAGCAGAATAGTGAGCGCAGCTCTGGAGGATGAGACATGATGTAACAGCAGAAAAGTGAGTGCAGCTCTGGGGGATGAGACATGATGTAACAGCAGAATAGTGAGCACAGCTCTGGAGGATGAGACAGGATGTAACAGCAGAATAGTGAGCGCAGCTCTGGAGGATGAGACAGGATGTAACAGCAGAATAGTGAGTGCAGCTCTGGAGGATGAGACATGATATAACAGCAGAATAGTGAGCGCAGCTCTGGAGGATGAGACAGGATGTAACAGCAGAATAGTGAGTGCAGCTCTGAAGGAGGATGAGACATAGTGTAACAGCAGAATAGTGAGTGCAGCTCTGGAGGATGAGACAGGATGTAACAGCAGAATAGTGAGTGCAGCTCTGGAGGATGAGACAGGATGTAACAGCAGAATAGTGAGTGCAGCTCTGGAAGATGAGACAGGATGTAACAGCAGAATAGTGAGTGCAGCTCTGGAAGATGAGACCGGATGTAACAGCAGAATAGTGAGTGCAGCTCTGGAAGATGAGACAGGATGTAACAGCAGAATAGTGAGTGCAGCTCTGGAGGAGGAGACATGATGTAACAGCAGAATAGTGAGTGCAGCTCTGGAAGATGAGACAGGATGTAACAGCAGAATAGTGAGTGCAGCTCCGGAGAATGAGACATGATGTAACAGCAGAATAGTGAGCGCAGCTCTGGAGGATAAGACATGAGGTAACAGCAGAATAGTGAGCGCAGATCTGGAGGATGAGACCTGATGTAACAGCAGAATAGTGAGTGCAGCTCTGGAGGATGAGACAGAATGTAACAGCAGAATAGTGAGTGCAGCTCTGGAGGATGAGACATGATATAACAGCAGAATAGTGAGTGCAGCTCTGGAGGATGAGACAGGATGTAACAGCAGAATAGTGAGTGCAGCTCTGGAGGAAGAGACATGGTGTAACAGCAGAATAGTGAGTGCAGCTCTGGAGGAGGAGACATGATGTAACAGCAGAATAGTGAGTGCAGCTCTGGAGGATGAGACAGGATGTAACAGCAGAATAGTGGGTGCAGCTCTGGAGGAGGACACATGATGTAACAGCAGAATAGTGAGTGCAGCTCTGGGGGATGAGACAGGATGTAAGAGCAGAATAGTGAGTGCAGCTGTGGAGGATGAGACATGATGTAACAGCAGAATAGTGAGTGCAGCTCTGGAGGAAGAGACAGGATGTAACAGCACAACAGTGAGTGCAGCTCTGGAGGATGAAACAGGATGTAACAGCAGAATAGTGAGTGCTGCTCTAGAGGATGAGACAGGATGTAACAGCAGAATAGTGAGTGCAGCTCTGGAGGATGAGACATGATGTAACAGCAGAATAGTGAGTGCAGCTCTGGAGGATGAGACATGATGTAACAGCAGAATAGTGAGTGCAGTTCTGGAGGATTAGACATGATGTAACAGCAGAATAGTGAGTGCAGCTCTGGAGGATGAGACATGATGTAACAGCAGAATAGTGAGTGCAGCTCTGGAGGATGAGACATGATGTAACAGCAGAATAGTGAGTGCAGCTGTGGAGGAGGAGACATGATGTAACAGCAGAATAGTGAGTGCAGCTCTGGGGGATGAGACAGGATGTAAGAGCAGAATAGTGAGTGCAGCTGTGGAGGATGAGACATGACGTAACAGCAGAATAGTGAGTGCAGCTCTGGAGGATAAGACATGAGGTAACAGCAGAATAGTGAGTGCAGCTCTGGAGGATGAGACAGGATGTAACAGCAGAATAGTGAGTGCAGCTCTGGAGGATGAGACATGATGTAACAGCAGAATAGTGAGTGCAGCTCTGGAGGATGAGACATGATGTAACAGCAGAATAGTGAGTGCAGCTCTGGAGGAAGAGACAGGATGTAACAGCAGAACAGTGAGTGCAGCTCTGGAAGATGAGACAGGATGTAACAGCAGAATAGTGAGTGCTGCTCTAGAGGATGAGACAGGATGTAACAGCAGAATAGTGAGTGCAGCTCTGGAGGATGAGACAGGATGTAACAGCAGAATAGTGAGTGCAGCTCTGGAGGATGAGACATGATGTAACAGCAGAATAGTGAGTGCAGCTCTGGAGGATGAGACATGATGTAACAGCAGAATAGTGAGTGCAGCTCTGGAGGATGAGACAGGATGTAACAGCAGAATAGTGAGTGCAGCTCCGGAGCATGAGACATGATGTAACAGCAGAATAGTGAGTGCAGCTCTGGAGGAGGAGACATGATGTAACAGCAGAATAGTGATTGCAGCTCTGGAGAATGAGACAGGATGTAACAGCAGAATAGTGAGTGCAGCTCCAGAGGATGAGACATGATGTAACAGCAGAATAGTGAGTGCAGCTCCGGAGGAGGAGACATGATGTAACAGCAGAATAGTGAGCACAGCTCTGAAGCATGAGACATGATGTAACAGCAGAATAGTGAGTGCAGCTCTGGAGGATGTGACATAATGTAACAGCAGAATAGTGAGTGCAGCTCTGAAGGAAGAGACAGGATGCAACAGCAGAATAGTGAGTGCAGCTCTTAAGCATGAGACTTGATGTAACAGCAGAATAGTGAGTGCAGCTCCGGAGGAGGAGACATGATGTAACAGCAGAATAGTGATGCAGCTCCAGAGGATGAGACATGATGTAACAGCAGAATAGTGAGTGCAGCTCTGGAGGATGAGACATGATGTAACAGCAGAATAGTGAGTGCAGCTCTGGAGGATGAGACAGGATGTAACAGCAGAATAGTGAGCGCAGCTCTGGAGGATGAGACATGATGTAACAGCAGAATAGTGAGTGCAGCTCTGGAGGAAGAGACAGGATGTAACAGCAGAACAGTGAGTTCAGCTCTGGAGGATGAGACAGGATGTAACAGCAGAATAGTGAGTGCAGCTCTGGAAGATGAGACATGATGTAACAGCAGAATAGTGAGTGCAGCTCTGGAGGATGAGACATGATGTAACAGCAGAATAGTGAGTACAGCTCTGGAGGATGAGACATGATGTAACAGCAGAATAGTGAGTGCAGCTCTGGAGGAGGACACATGATGTAACAGCAGAATAGTAAGTGCAGCTCTGGGGGATGAGACAGGATGTAAGAGCAGAATAGTGAGTGCAGCTCTGGAGGAAGAGACAGGATGTAACAGCAGAACAGTGAGTGCAGCTCTGGAGGATGAGACATGATGTAACAGCAGAATAGTGAGTGCAGCTCTGGAGGAAGAGACAGGATGCAACAGCAGAATAGTGAGCGCAGCTCTGAAGCATGAGACATGATGTAATAGCAGAATAGTGAGTGCAGGTCTGGAGGAGGAGACATGATGTAACAGCAGAATAGTGAGTGCAGCTCTGGAGGAGGACACATGATGTAACAGTAGAATGGTGAGTGCAGCTCTGGAGGATGAGACAGGATGTAACAGCAGAATAGTGAGTGCAGCTCTGGAGGATGAGACATGATGTAACAGCAGAATAGTGAGTGCAGCTCTGGAGGATAAGACATGATGTAACCGCAGAATAGTGAGTGCAGCTCTGGAGGATGAGACATCAGATATGAGACAGGATGTAACAGCAGAATAGTGAGTGCAGCTCTGGAGGATGAGACATGATGTAACAGCAGAATAGTGAGTGCAGCTCTGGAGGATGAGACATCAGATATGAGACAGGATGTAACAGCAGAATAGTGAGTGCAGCTCTGGAGGATGAGACATCAGATATGAGACAGGATGTAACAGCAGAATAGTGAGTGCAGCTCTGGAGGATGAGACATGATGTAACAGCAGAATAGTGAGTGCAGCTCTGGAGGATGAGACATGATGTAACAGCAGAATAGTGAGTGCAGCTCTGGAGGATGAGACATGATGTAACAGCAGAATAGTGAGTGCAGCTCTGGAGGATGAGACATGATGTAACAGCAGAATAGTGAGTGCAGCTCTGGAGGATGAGACATGATGTAACAGCAGAATAGTGAGTGCAGCTCTGGAGGTGAGTGTATGAAGGGCAGGGTTTGCTTTGTACCATGTGAGTGGGAATTGGGGGCAGCTGTGGTTTAGTCTATGTATTAGAGCGGTGACTCAGGGAGGTTCTAGTTATTATTAGTTGCTGCGGCACTTGTCCCTGGGCCCCCAGCACACGCACATGAAGGTGTAGCTGGTCCCTGGTGTCCCAGTGGTGCACTGCAGAGGAACCACAGAGTCCAGGAGAAATCAAACAGGGGAAGAGTTTACTGAAGCTTCTCTTAAAGGGGCAGTGCAGTAATAATACATAGAAGGGGCAGTGCAGTAATAATACATAGAAGGGGCAGTGCAGTAATACATAGAAGGGGCAGTGCAGTAATACATAGAAGGGGCAGTGCAGTAATAATACATAGAAGGGACAGTGCAGTAATACATAGAAGGGGCAGTGCAGTAATAATACATAGAAGGGGCAGTGCAGTAATAATACATAGAAGGGGCAGTGCAGTAATACATAGAAGGGGCAGTGCAGTAATAATACATAGATGGGGCAGTGCAGTAATACATAGAAGGGGCAGTGCAGTAATACATAGAAGGGGCAGTGCAGTAATACATAGAAGGGGCAGTGCAGTAATAATACATAGATGGGGCAGTGCAGTAATACATAGAAGGGGCAGTGCAGTAATACATAGAAGGGGCAGTGCAGTAATAATACATAGAAGGGGCAGTGCAGTAATACATAGAAGGGGCAGTGCAGTAATAATACATAGAAGGGGCAGTGCAGTAATAATACATAGAAGGGGCAGTGCAGTAATACATAGAAGGGGCAGTGCAGTAATAATACATAGAAGGGGCAGTGCAGTAATAATACATAGAAGGGGCAGTGCAGTAATACATAGAAGGGGCAGTGCAGTAATAATACATAGAAGGGGCAGTGCAGTAATAATACATAGATGGGGCAGTGCAGTAATACATAGAAGGGGCAGTGCAGTAATACATAGAAGGGGCAGTGCAGTAATAATACATAGAAGGGGCAGTGCAGTAATACATAGAAGGGGCAGTGCAGTAATAATACATAGAAGGGGCAGTGCAGTAATAATACATAGAAGGGGCAGTGCAGTAATAATACATAGAAGGGGCAGTGCAGTAATACATAGATGGGGCAGTGCAGTAATAATACATAGATGGGGCAGTGCAGTAATAATACATAGAAGGGGCAGTGCAGTAATACATAGAAGGGGCAGTGCAGTAATACATAGATGGGGCAGTGCAGTAATACATAGAAGGGGCAGTGCAGTAATAATACATAGAAGGGGCAGTGCAGTAATAATACATAGATGGGGCAGTGCAGTAATAATACATAGAAGGGGCAGTGCAGTAATAATACATAGAAGGGGCAGTGCAGTAATAATACATAGATGGGGCAGTGCAGTAATACATAGAAGGGGCAGTGCAGTAATACATAGAAGGGGCAGTGCAGTAATAATACATAGAAGGGGCAGTGCAGTAATACATAGAAGGGGCAGTGCAGTAATAATACATAGAAGGGGCAGTGCAGTAATAATACATAGAAGGGGCAGTGCAGTAATAATACATAGAAGGGGCAGTGCAGTAATACATAGATGGGGCAGTGCAGTAATAATACATAGATGGGGCAGTGCAGTAATAATACATAGAAGGGGCAGTGCAGTAATACATAGAAGGGGCAGTGCAGTAATACATAGATGGGGCAGTGCAGTAATACATAGAAGGGGCAGTGCAGTAATAATACATAGAAGGGGCAGTGCAGTAATAATACATAGATGGGGCAGTGCAGTAATAATACATAGATGGGGCAGTGCAGTAATAATACATAGAGGGGGCAGTGCAGTAATAATACATAGAAGGGGCAGTGCAGTAATAATACATAGAAGGGGCAGTGCAGTAATAATACATAGAAGGGGCAGTGCAGTAATAATACATAGAAGGGGCAGTGCAGTAATAATACATAGATGGGGCAGTGCAGTAATAATACATAGAAGGGGCAGTGCAGTAATAATACATAGAAGGGGCAGTGCAGTAATAATACATAGAAGGGGCAGTGCAGTAATAATACATAGAAGGGGCAGTGCAGTAATAATACATAGATGGGGCAGTGCAGTAATAATACATAGAAGGGGCAGTGCAGTAATAATACATAGAAGGGGCAGTGCAGTAATAATACATAGAAGGGGCAGTGCAGTAATACATAGAAGGGGCAGTGCAGTAATAATACATAGAAGGGGCAGTGCAGTAATAATACATAGAAGGGGCAGTGCAGTAATAATACATAGAAGGGGCAGTGCAGTAATAATACATAGAAGGGGCAGTGCAGTAATAATACATAGAAGGGGCAGTGCAGTAATAATACATAGAAGGGGCAGTGCAGTAATAATACATAGAGGGGGCAGTGCAGTAATAATACATAGAAGGGGCAGTGCAGTAATAATACATAGAAGGGGCAGTGCAGTAATAATACATAGAAGGGGCAGTGTAGTAATAATACATAGAAGGGGCAGTGCAGTAATAATACATAGAAGGGGCAGTGTAGTAATACATAGAAGGGGCAGTGCAGTAATAATACATAGAAGGGGCAGTGCAGTAATACATAGAAGGGGCAGTGCAGTAATAATACATAGAAGGGGCAGTGTAGTAATAATACATAGAAGGGGCAGTGCAGTAATAATACATAGAAGGGGCAGTGCAGTAATACATAGAAGGGGCAGTGCAGTAATAATACATAGAAGGGGCAGTGCAGTAATAATACATAGAAGGGGCAGTGCAGTAATAATACATAGAAGGGGCAGTGCAGTAATACATAGAAGGGGCAGTGCAGTAATAATACATAGAAGGGGCAGTGCAGTAATAATACATAGAAGGGGCAGTGCAGTAATAATACATAGAAGGGGCAGTGTAGTAATAATACATAGAAGGGGCAGTGCAGTAATAATACATAGAAGGGGCAGTGCAGTAATAATACATAGAAGGGGCAGTGCAGTAATACATAGAAGGGGCAGTGCAGTAATACATAGAAGGGGCAGTGCAGTAATAATACATAGAAGGGGCAGTGCAGTAATACATAGAAGGGGCAGTGCAGTAATACATAGAAGGGGCAGTGCAGTAATACATAGAAGGGGCAGTGCAGTAATACATAGAAGGGGCAGTGCAGTAATACATAGAAGGGGCAGTGCAGTAATAATACATAGAAGGGGCAGTGCAGTAATAATACATAGAAGGGGCAGTGCAGTAATAATACATAGAAGGGGCAGTGCAGTAATACATAGAAGGGGCAGTGTAGTAATAATACATAGAAGGGGCAGTGCAGTAATACATAGAAGGGGCAGTGCAGTAATACATAGAAGGGGCAGTGCAGTAATACATAGAAGGGGCAGTGCAGTAATAATACATAGAAGGGGCAGTGCAGTAATACATAGAAGGGGCAGTGCAGTATTAATACATAGAAGGGGCAGTGCAGTAATAATACATAGAGGGGGCAGTGCAGTAATAATACATAGAAGGGGCAGTGCAGTAATAATACATAGAAGGGGCAGTGCAGTAATAATACATAGAAGGGGCAGTGCAGTAATACATAGAAGGGGCAGTGCAGTAATAATACATAGAAGGGGCAGTGCAGTAATAATACATAGAAGGGGCAGTGCAGTAATACATAGAAGGGGCAGTGCAGTAATACATAGAAGGGGCAGTGCAGTAATACATAGAAGGGGCAGTGCAGTAATAATACATAGAAGGGGCAGTGCAGTAATAATACATAGAAGGGGCAGTGCAGTAATAATACATAGATGGGGCAGTGCAGTAATAATACATAGAAGGGGCAGTGCAGTAATAATACACAGAAGGGGCAGTGCAGTAATACATAGATGGGGCAGTGCAGTAATAATACATAGAAGGGGCAGTGCAGTAATAATACATAGAAGGGGCAGTGCAGTAATACATAGATGGGGCAGTGCAGTAATAATACATAGAAGGGGCAGTGCAGTAATAATACATAGAAGGGGCAGTGCAGTAATAATACATAGAAGGGGCAGTGCAGTAATAATACATAGAAGGGGCAGTGCAGTAATACATAGAAGGGGCAGTGCAGTAATAATACATAGAAGGGGCAGTGCAGTAATAATACATAGAAGGGGCAGTGCAGTAATACATAGAAGGGGCAGTGCAGTAATAATACATAGAAGGGGCAGTGCAGTAATAATACATAGAAGGGGCAGTGCAGTAATAATACATAGAAGGGGCAGTGCAGTAATACATAGAAGGGGCAGTGCAGTAATAATACATAGAAGGGGCAGTGCAGTAATACATAGAAGGGGCAGTGCAGTAATAATACATAGAAGGGGCAGTGCAGTAATACATAGAGGGGGCAGTGCAGTAATACATAGAGGGGGCAGTGCAGTAATACATAGAAGGGGCAGTGCAGTAATAATACATAGAAGGGGCAGTGCAGTAATAATACATAGAAGGGGCAGTGCAGTAATAATACATAGAAGGGGCAGTGCAGTAATAATACATAGAAGGGGCAGTGCAGTAATAATACATAGAAGGGGCAGTGCAGTAATAATACATAGAAGGGGCAGTGCAGTAATACATAGATGGGGCAGTGCAGTAATACATAGAAGGGGCAGTGCAGTAATAATACATAGAAGGGGCAGTGCAGTAATAATACATAGAAGGGGCAGTGCAGTAATACATAGAAGGGGCAGTGCAGTAATACATAGAAGGGGCAGTGCAGTAATACATAGATGGGGCAGTGCAGTAATACATAGAAGGGGCAGTGCAGTAATACATAGATGGGGCAGTGCAGTAATAATACATAGAAGGGGCAGTGCAGTAATAATACATAGAAGGGGCAGTGCAGTAATACATAGAAGGAGCAGTGCAGTAATAATACATAGAAGGAGCAGTGCAGTAATAATACATAGAAGGAGCAGTGCAGTAATAATACATAGAAGGGGCAGTGCAGTAATAATACATAGAAGGAGCAGTGCAGTAATAATACATAGAAGGAGCAGTGCAGTAATAATACATAGAAGGGGCAGTGCAGTAATACATAGAAGGGGCAGTGCAGTAATACATAGAAGGGGCAGTGCAGTAATAATACATAGAAGGGGCAGTGCAGTAATACATAGAAGGGGCAGTGCAGTAATACATAGAAGGGGCAGTGCAGTAATAATACATAGAAGGGGCAGTGCAGTAATACATAGATGGGGCAGTGCAGTAATACATAGAAGGAGCAGTGCAGTAATACATAGAAGGGGCAGTGCAGTAATAATACATAGAAGGGGCAGTGCAGTAATACATAGAAGGGGCAGTGCAGTAATACATAGAAGGGGCAGTGCAGTAATAATACATAGAAGGGGCAGTGCAGTAATAATACATAGAAGGGGCAGTGCAGTAATAATACATAGAAGGGGCAGTGCAGTAATAATACATAGAAGGGGCAGTGCAGTAATAATACATAGAAGGGGCAGTGCAGTAATACATAGATGGGGCAGTGCAGTAATACATAGAATGGGCAGTGCAGTAATAATACATAGAAGGGGCAGTGCAGTAATACATAGAAGGGGCAGTGCAGTAATAATACATAGAAGGGGCAGTGCAGTAATACATAGAAGGGGCAGTGCAGTAATAATACATAGAAGGGGCAGTGCAGTAATAATACATAGAAGGGGCAGTGCAGTAATACATAGAAGGGGCAGTGCAGTAATAATACATAGAAGGGGCAGTGCAGTAATACATAGAAGGGGCAGTGCAGTAATAATACATAGAAGGGGCAGTGCAGTAATAATACATAGAAGGGGCAGTGCAGTAATAATACATAGAAGGGGCAGTGCAGTAATACATAGAAGGGGCAGTGCAGTAATAATACATAGAAGGGGCAGTGCAGTAATACATAGAAGGGGCAGTGCAGTAATACATAGAAGGGGCAGTGCAGTAATAATACATAGAAGGGGCAGTGCAGTAATAATACATAGAAGGGGCAGTGCAGTAATAATACATAGAAGGGGCAGTGCAGTAATACATAGAAGGGGCAGTGCAGTAATACATAGAAGGGGCAGTGCAGTAATAATACATAGAAGGGGCAGTGCAGTAATACATAGAAGGGGCAGTGCAGTAATACATAGAAGGGGCAGTGCAGTAATACACAGAAGGGGCAGTGCAGTAATAATACATAGAAGGGGCAGTGCAGTAATACATAGAAGGGGCAGTGCAGTAATACATAGAAGGGGCAGTGCAGTAATAATACATAGAAGGGGCAGTGCAGTAATAATACATAGAAGGGGCAGTGCAGTAATACATAGAAGGGGCAGTGCAGTAATAATACATAGAAGGGGCAGTGCAGTAATACATAGAAGGGGCAGTGCAGTAATACATAGAAGGGGCAGTGCAGTAATAATACATAGAAGGGGCAGTGCAGTAATAATACATAGAAGGGGCAGTGCAGTAATACATAGAAGGGGCAGTGCAGTAATAATACATAGAAGGGGCAGTGCAGTAATAATACATAGAAGGGGCAGTGCAGTAATAATACACAGAAGGGGCAGTGCAGTAATAATACATAGAAGGGGCAGTGCAGTAATAATACATAGAAGGGGCAGTGCAGTAATACATAGAAGGGGCAGTGCAGTAATAATATATAGAAGGGGCAGTGCAGTAATAATACATAGAAGGGGCAGTGCAGTAATAATACATAGAAGGGGCAGTGCAGTAATAATACATAGAAGGGGCAGTGCAGTAATACATAGAAGGGGCAGTGCAGTAATAATACATAGAAGGGGCAGTGCAGTAATAATACATAGAAGGGGCAGTGCAGTAATACATAGAAGGGGCAGTGCAGTAATACATAGAAGGGGCAGTGCAGTAATAATACATAGAAGGGGCAGTGCAGTAATAATACATAGAAGGGGCAGTGCAGTAATAATACATAGAAGGGGCAGTGCAGTAATAATACATAGAAGGGGCAGTGCAGTAATACATAGAAGGGGCAGTGCAGTAATAATACATAGAAGGGGCAGTGCAGTAATAATACATAGAAGGGGCAGTGCAGTAATACATAGAAGGGGCAGTGCAGTAATACATAGAAGGGGCAGTGCAGTAATACATAGAAGGGGCAGTGCAGTAATAATACATAGAAGGGGCAGTGCAGTAATACATAGAAGGGGCAGTGCAGTAATAATACATAGAAGGGGCAGTGCAGTAATACATAGATGGGGCAGTGCAGTAATAATACATAGATGGGGCAGTGCAGTAATACATAGATGGGGCAGTGCAGTAATAATACATAGATGGGGCAGTGCAGTAATACATAGAAGGAGCAGTGCAGTAATAATACATAGAAGGGGCAGTGCAGTAATACATAGAAGGGGCAGTGCAGTAATACATAGAAGGAGCAGTGCAGTAATAATACATAGAAGGGGCAGTGCAGTAATACATAGATGGGGCAGTGCAGTAATACATAGAAGGGGCAGTGCAGTAATACATAGAAGGAGCAGTGCAGTAATAATACATAGAAGGGGCAGTGCAGTAATAATACATAGATGGGGCAGTGCAGTAATAATACATAGAAGGGGCAGTGCAGTAATAATACATAGATGGGGCAGTGCAGTAATACATAGAAGGGGCAGTGCAGTAATAATAGAAGGGGCAGTGCAGTAATAATACATAGAAGGGGCAGTGCAGTAATAATACATAGAAGGGGCAGTGCAGTAATAATACATAGATGGGGCAGTGCAGTAATAATACATAGAAGGGGCAGTGCAGTAATAATACATAGAAGGGGCAGTGCAGTAATAATACATAGAAGGGGCAGTGCAGTAATAATACATAGAAGGCGCAGTGCAGTAATACATAGAAGGGGCAGTGCAGTAATACATAGAAGGGGCAGTGCAGTAATAATACATAGAAGGGGCAGTGCAGTAATACATAGAAGGGGCAGTGCAGTAATAATACATAGAAGGGGCAGTGCAGTAATAATACATAGAAGGGGCAGTGCAGTAATAATACATAGAAGGGGCAGTGCAGTAATACATAGAAGGGGCAGTGCAGTAATAATACATAGAAGGGGCAGTGCAGTAATACATAGAAGGGGCAGTGCAGTAATAATACATAGAAGGAGCAGTGCAGTAATAATACATAGAAGGGGCAGTGCAGTAATACATAGAGGGGGCAGTGCAGTAATAATACATAGAAGGGGCAGTGCAGTAATAATACATAGAATGGGCAGTGCAGTAATAATACATAGAAGGGGCAGTGCAGTAATACATAGAAGGGGCAGTGCAGTAATAATACATAGAAGGGGCAGTGCAGTAATAATAGAAGGGGCAGTGCAGTAATACATAGAAGGGGCAGTGCAGTAATACATAGAAGGGGCAGTGCAGTAATACATAGAAGGGGCAGTGCAGTAATAATACATAGAAGGGGCAGTGCAGTAATAATACATAGAAGGGGCAGTGCAGTAATAATACATAGAGGGGGCAGTGCAGTAATACATAGAAGGGGCAGTGCAGTAATAATACATAGAAGGGGCAGTGCAGTAATAATACACAGAAGGGGCAGTGCAGTAATACATAGAAGGGGCAGTGCAGTAATAATACATAGAAGGGGCAGTGCAGTAATAATAGAAGGGGCAGTGCAGTAATAATACATAGAAGGGGCAGTGCAGTAATAATACATAGAAGGGGCAGTGCAGTAAAAATACATAGAAGGGGCAGTGCAGTAATAATACATAGAAGGGGCAGTGCAGTAAAACATAGAAGGGGCAGTGCAGTAATAATACATAGAAGGGGCAGTGCAGTAATAATACATAGATGGGGCAGTGCAGTAATACATAGAAGGGGCAGTGCAGTAATAATACATAGATGGGGCAGTGCAGTAATACATAGAAGGGGCAGTGCAGTAATAATACATAGAAGGGGCAGTGCAGTAATAATACATAGAAGGGGCAGTGCAGTAATACATAGAAGGGGCAGTGCAGTAATACATAGAAGGGGCAGTGCAGTAATACATAGATGGGGCAGTGCAGTAATAATACATAGAAGGGGCAGTGCAGTAATACATAGAAGGGGCAGTGCAGTAATAATACATAGAAGGGGCAGTGCAGTAATAATACATAGATGGGGCAGTGCAGTAATAATACATAGAAGGGGCAGTGCAGTAATAATAGAAGGGGCAGTGCAGTAATAATACATAGAAGGAGCAGTGCAGTAATATTACATAGAAGGGGCAGTGCAGTAATAATACATAGAAGGGGCAGTGCAGTAATACATAGAAGGGGCAGTGCAGTAATAATACATAGAAGGGGCAGTGCAGTAATAATACATAGAAGGGGCAGTGCAGTAATAATAGAAGGGGCAGTGCAGTAATACATAGAAGGGGCAGTGCAGTAATACATAGAAGGGGCAGTGCAGTAATAATACATAGAAGGGGCAGTGCAGTAATACATAGAAGGGGCAGTGCAGTAATAATACATAGAAGGGGCAGTGCAGTAATAATACATAGAAGGGGCAGTGCAGTAATACATAGAAGGGGCAGTGCAGTAATACATAGAAGGGGCAGTGCAGTAATAATACATAGAAGGGGCAGTGCAGTAATAATACATAGAAGGGGCAGTGCAGTAATACATAGAAGGGGCAGTGCAGTAATAATACATAGAAGGGGCAATGCAGTAATACATAGAAGGGGCAGTGCAGTAATACATAGAAGGGGCAGTGCAGTAATAATACATAGATGGGGCAGTGCAGTAATAATACATAGAAGGGGCAGTGCAGTAATAATACATAGAAGGGGCAGTGCAGTAATAATACATAGAAGGGGCAGTGCAGTAATAATACATAGAAGGGGCAGTGCAGTAATAATACATAGAAGGGGCAGTGCAGTAATAATACATAGAAGGGGCAGTGCAGTAATAATACATAGAAGGGGCAGTGCAGTAATACATAGAAGGGGCAGTGCAGTAATACATAGAAGGGGCAGTGCAGTAATACATAGAAGGGGCAGTGCAGTAATAATACATAGAAGGGGCAGTGCAGTAATAATACATAGAAGGGGCAGTGCAGTAATACATAGAAGGGGCAGTGCAGTAATAATACATAGAAGGGGCAGTGCAGTAATAATACATAGAAGGGGCAGTGCAGTAATAATACATAGAAGGGGCAGTGCAGTAATAATACATAGAAGGGGCAGTGCAGTAATAATACATAGAAGGGGCAGTGCAGTAATAATACATAGAAGGGGCAGTGCAGTAATAATACATAGAAGGGGCAGTGCAGTAATAATACATAGAAGGGGCAGTGCAGTAATAATACATAGAAGGGGCAGTGCAGTAATACATAGAAGGGGCAGTGCAGTAATACATAGAAGGGGCAGTGCAGTAATACATAGAAGGGGCAGTGCAGTAATAATACATAGAAGGGGCAGTGCAGTAATAATACATAGAAGGGGCAGTGCAGTAATAATACATAGAAGGGGCAGTGCAGTAATAATACATAGAAGGGGCAGTGCAGTAATAATACATAGAAGGGGCAGTGCAGTAATAATACACAGAAGGGGCAGTGCAGTAATAATACATAGAAGGGGCAGTGCAGTAATAATACATAGAAGGGGCAGTGCAGTAATAATACATAGAAGGGGCAGTGCAGTAATAATACATAGAGGGGGCAGTGCAGTAATAATACATAGAAGGGGCAGTGCAGTAATAATACATAGAAGGGGCAGTGCAGTAATACATAGAAGGGGCAGTGCAGTAATACATAGAAGGGGCAGTGCAGTAATACATAGAAGGGGCAGTGCAGTAATACATAGAAGGGGCAGTGCAGTAATAATACATAGAAGGGGCAGTGCAGTAATAATACATAGAAGGGGCAGTGCAGTAATACATAGAAGGGGCAGTGCAGTAATACATAGAAGGGGCAGTGCAGTAATAATACATAGAAGGGGCAGTGCAGTAATAATACATAGAAGGGGCAGTGCAGTAATACATAGAAGGGGCAGTGCAGTAATACATAGAAGGGGCAGTGCAGTAATACATAGAAGGGGCAGTGCAGTAATAATACATAGAAGGGGCAGTGCAGTAATAATACATAGAAGGGGCAGTGCAGTAATACATAGAAGGGGCAGTGCAGTAATACATAGAAGGGGCAGTGCAGTAATACACAGAAGGGGCAGTGCAGTAATAATACACAGAAGGGGCAGTGCAGTAATAATACACAGAAGGGGCAGTGCAGTAATAATACATAGAAGGGGCAGTGCAGTAATACACAGAAGGGGCAGTGCAGTAATAATACATAGAAGGGGCAGTGCAGTAATAATACATAGAAGGGGCAGTGCAGTAATAATACATAGAAGGGGCAGTGCAGTAATAATACATAGAAGGGGCAGTGCAGTAATACATAGAAGGGGCAGTGCAGTAATAATACATAGAAGGGGCAGTGCAGTAATAATACATAGAAGGGGCAGTGCAGTAATACATAGAAGGGGCAGTGCAGTAATACATAGAAGGGGCAGTGCAGTAATACATAGAAGGGGCAGTGCAGTAATACATAGAAGGGGCAGTGCAGTAATAATACATAGAAGGGGCAGTGCAGTAATAATACATAGAAGGGGCAGTGCAGTAATAATACATAGAAGGGGCAGTGCAGTAATACATAGAAGGGGCAGTGCAGTAATAATACATAGAAGGGGCAGTGCAGTAATAATACATAGAAGGGGCAGTGCAGTAATACATAGAAGGGGCAGTGCAGTAATAATACATAGAAGGGGCAGTGCAGTAATAATACATAGAAGGGGCAGTGCAGTAATAATACATAGAAGGGGCAGTGCAGTAATAATACACAGAAGGGGCAGTGCAGTAATACATAGAAGGGGCAGTGCAGTAATAATACATAGAAGGGGCAGTGCAGTAATAATACATAGAGGGGGCAGTGCAGTAATACATAGAAGGGGCAGTGCAGTAATAATACATAGAAGGGGCAGTGCAGTAATAATACATAGAAGGGGCAGTGCAGTAATAATACACAGAAGGGGCAGTGCAGTAATACATAGAAGGGGCAGTGCAGTAATAATACATAGAAGGGGCAGTGCAGTAATAATACATAGAAGGGGCAGTGCAGTAATAATACATAGAAGGGGCAGTGCAGTAATAATAGAAGGGGCAGTGCAGTAATAATACATAGAAGGGGCAGTGCAGTAATAATACATAGAAGGGGCAGTGCAGTAATAATACATAGAAGGGGCAGTGCAGTAATAATACATAGAAGGGGCAGTGCAGTAATAATACATAGAAGGGGCAGTGCAGTAATAATACATAGAAGGGGCAGTGCAGTAATAATACATAGAAGGGGCAGTGCAGTAATAATAGAAGGGGCAGTGCAGTAATAATACATAGAAGGAGCAGTGCAGTAATACATAGAAGGGGCAGTGCAGTAATAATACATAGAAGGGGCAGTGCAGTAATACATAGAAGGGGCAGTGCAGTAATAATACATAGAAGGGGCAGTGCAGTAATAATACATAGAAGGGGCAGTGCAGTAATAATAGAAGGGGCAGTGCAGTAATACATAGAAGGGGCAGTGCAGTAATAATACATAGAAGGGGCAGTGCAGTAATAATACATAGAAGGGGCAGTGCAGTAATAATACATAGAAGGGGCAGTGCAGTAATAATAGAAGGGACAGTGCAGTAATACATAGAAGGGGCAGTGCAGTAATAATACATAGAAGGGGCAGTGCAGTAATAATACATAGAAGGGGCAGTGCAGTAATAATACATAGAAGGGGCAGTGCAGTAATACATAGAAGGGGCAGTGCAGTAATAATACATAGAAGGGGCAGTGCAGTAATACATAGAAGGGGCAGTGCAGTAATACATAGAAGGGGCAGTGCAGTAATAATACATAGAAGGGGCAGTGCAGTAATACATAGAAGGGGCAGTGCAGTAATAATACATAGAAGGGGCAGTGCAGTAATAATACATAGAAGGGGCAGTGCAGTAATAATACATAGAAGGGGCAGTGCAGTAATAATACATAGAAGGGGCAGTGCAGTAATAATACACAGAAGGGGCAGTGCAGTAATAATACATAGAAGGGGCAGTGCAGTAATAATACATAGAAGGGGCAGTGCAGTAATAATGCATAGAAGGGGCAGTGCAGTAATACATAGATGGGGCAGTGCAGTAATACATAGAAGGGGCAGTGCAGTAATACATAGAAGGGGCAGTGCAGTAATACATAGAAGGGGCAGTGCAGTAATACATAGAAGGGGCAGTGCAGTAATAATACATAGATGGGGCAGTGCAGTAATAATAGAAGGGGCAGTGCAGTAATACATAGAAGGGGCAGTGCAGTAATAATACATAGAAGGGGCAGTGCAGTAATAATACATAGAAGGGGCAGTGCAGTAATAATACATAGAAGGGGCAGTGCAGTAATAATACATAGAAGGGGCAGTGCAGTAATAATACATAGAAGGGGCAGTGCAGTAATACATAGAGGGGCAGTGCAGTAATACATAGAAGGGGCAGTGCAGTAATACATAGAAGGGGCAGTGCAGTAATACATAGAAGGGGCAGTGCAGTAATACATAGAAGGGGCAGTGCAGTAATACATAGAAGGGGCAGTGCAGTAATACATAGAAGGGGCAGTGCAGTAATAATACATAGATGGGGCAGTGCAGTAATACATAGATGGGGCAGTGCAGTAATAATACATAGAAGGGGCAGTGCAGTAATACATAGAAGGGGCAGTGCAGTAATACATAGAAGGGGCAGTGCAGTAATAATACATAGAAGGGGCAGTGCAGTAATACATAGAAGGGGCAGTGCAGTAATACATAGAAGGGGCAGTGCAGTAATAATACATAGAAGGGGCAGTGCAGTAATAATACATAGAAGGGGCAGTGCAGTAATAATATATAGAAGGGGCAGTGCAGTAATAATACATAGAAGGGGCAGTGCAGTAATACATAGAAGGGGCAGTGCAGTAATACATAGAAGGGGCAGTGCAGTAATAATACATAGAAGGGGCAGTGCAGTAATAATACATAGAAGGGGCAGTGCAGTAATAATACATAGAAGGGGCAGTGCAGTAATAATACATAGAAGGGGCAGTGCAGTAATAATACATAGAAGGGGCAGTGCAGTAATAATACATAGAAGGGGCAGTGCAGTAATAATACATAGAAGGGGCAGTGCAGTAATAATACATAGAAGGGGCAGTGCAGTAATAATACATAGAAGGGGCAGTGCAGTAATACATAGAAGGGGCAGTGCAGTAATACATAGAAGGGGCAGTGCAGTAATAATACATAGAAGGGGCAGTGCAGTAATACATAGAAGGGGCAGTGCAGTAATACATAGAAGGGGCAGTGCAGTAATACATAGAAGGGGCAGTGCAGTAATAATACATAGAAGGGGCAGTGCAGTAATACATAGAAGGAGCAGTGCAGTAATAATACATAGAAGGGGCAGTGCAGTAATAATACATAGATGGGGCAGTGCAGTAATACATAGATGGGGCAGTGCAGTAATAATACATAGAAGGGGCAGTGCAGTAATACATAGAAGGGGCAGTGCAGTAATAATACATAGAAGGGGCAGTGCAGTAATAATACATAGATGGGGCAGTGCAGTAATACATAGATGGGGCAGTGCAGTAATAATACATAGAAGGGGCAGTGCAGTAATAATACATAGAAGGGGCAGTGCAGTAATAATACATAGAAGGGGCAGTGCAGTAATACATAGAAGGGGCAGTGCAGTAATAATACATAGAAGGGGCAGTGCAGTAATAATACATAGAAGGGGCAGTGCAGTAATACATAGAAGGGGCAGTGCAGTAATAATACATAGAAGGGGCAGTGCAGTAATACATAGATGGGGCAGTGCAGTAATACATAGAAGGAGCAGTGCAGTAATAATACATAGAAGGGGCAGTGCAGTAATAATACATAGAAGGGGCAGTGCAGTAATACATAGAAGGGGCAGTGCAGTAATACATAGAAGGAGCAGTGCAGTAATAATACATAGAAGGGGCAGTGCAGTAATACATAGAAGGGGCAGTGCAGTAATACATAGAAGGAGCAGTGCAGTAATAATACATAGAAGGGGCAGTGCAGTAATACATAGATGGGGCAGTGCAGTAATACATAGAAGGGGCAGTGCAGTAATACATAGAAGGGGCAGTGCAGTAATACATAGAAGGAGCAGTGCAGTAATAATACATAGAAGGGGCAGTGCAGTAATAATACATAGAAGGGGCAGTGCAGTAATAATACATAGAAGGGGCAGTGCAGTAATAATACATAGAAGGGGCAGTGCAGTAATAATACATAGATGGGGCAGTGCAGTAATACATAGAAGGGGCAGTGCAGTAATAATAGAAGGGGCAGTGCAGTAATAATACATAGAAGGGGCAGTGCAGTAATAATACATAGAAGGGGCAGTGCAGTAATAATACATAGATGGGGCAGTGCAGTAATAATACATAGAAGGGGCAGTGCAGTAATAATACATAGAGGGGGCAGTGCAGTAATACATAGAAGGGGCAGTGCAGTAATAATACATAGAAGGGGCAGTGCAGTAATAATACATAGAAGGGGCAGTGCAGTAATAATACATAGAAGGCGCAGTGCAGTAATACATAGAAGGGGCAGTGCAGTAATACATAGAAGGGGCAGTGCAGTAATAATACATAGAAGGGGCAGTGCAGTAATACATAGAAGGGGCAGTGCAGTAATAATACATAGAAGGGGCAGTGCAGTAATAATACATAGAAGGGGCAGTGCAGTAATAATACATAGAAGGGGCAGTGCAGTAATACATAGAAGGGGCAGTGCAGTAATAATACATAGAAGGGGCAGTGCAGTAATACATAGAAGGGGCAGTGCAGTAATAATACATAGAATGGGCAGTGCAGTAATAATACATAGAAGGGGCAGTGCAGTAATACATAGAAGGGGCAGTGCAGTAATAATACATAGAAGGGGCAGTGCAGTAATAATAGAAGGGGCAGTGCAGTAATACATAGAAGGGGCAGTGCAGTAATACATAGAAGGGGCAGTGCAGTAATAATACATAGAAGGGGCAGTGCAGTAATAATACATAGAAGGGGCAGTGCAGTAATAATACATAGAGGGGGCAGTGCAGTAATACATAGAAGGGGCAGTGCAGTAATAATACATAGAAGGGGCAGTGCAGTAATAATACACAGAAGGGGCAGTGCAGTAATAATACATAGAAGGGGCAGTGCAGTAATACATAGATGGGGCAGTGCAGTAATACATAGAAGGGGCAGTGCAGTAATAATACATAGAAGGGGCAGTGCAGTAATAATACATAGAAGGGGCAGTGCAGTAATAATAGAAGGGGCAGTGCAGTAATAATACATAGAAGGGGCAGTGCAGTAATAATACATAGAAGGGGCAGTGCAGTAAAAATACATAGAAGGGGCAGTGCAGTAATAATACATAGAAGGGGCAGTGCAGTAATACATAGAAGGGGCAGTGCAGTAATAATACATAGAAGGGGCAGTGCAGTAATACATAGAAGGGGCAGTGCAGTAATACATAGAAGGGGCAGTGCAGTAATACATAGATGGGGCAGTGCAGTAATAATACATAGAAGGGGCAGTGCAGTAATACATAGAAGGGGCAGTGCAGTAATAATACATAGAAGGGGCAGTGCAGTAATAATACATAGATGGGGCAGTGCAGTAATAATACATAGAAGGGGCAGTGCAGTAATAATAGAAGGGGCAGTGCAGTAATAATACATAGAAGGAGCAGTGCAGTAATATTACATAGAAGGGGCAGTGCAGTAATAATACATAGAAGGGGCAGTGCAGTAATACATAGAAGGGGCAGTGCAGTAATAATACATAGAAGGGGCAGTGCAGTAATAATACATAGAAGGGGCAGTGCAGTAATAATAGAAGGGGCAGTGCAGTAATACATAGAAGGGGCAGTGCAGTAATACATAGAAGGGGCAGTGCAGTAATAATACATAGAAGGGGCAGTGCAGTAATACATAGAAGGGGCAGTGCAGTAATAATACATAGAAGGGGCAGTGCAGTAATAATACATAGAAGGGGCAGTGCAGTAATACATAGAAGGGGCAGTGCAGTAATACATAGAAGGGGCAGTGCAGTAATAATACATAGAAGGGGCAGTGCAGTAATAATACATAGAAGGGGCAGTGCAGTAATACATAGAAGGGGCAGTGCAGTAATACATAGAAGGGGCAGTGCAGTAATAATACATAGAAGGGGCAGTGCAGTAATACATAGAAGGGGCAGTGCAGTAATACATAGAAGGGGCAGTGCAGTAATAATACATAGATGGGGCAGTGCAGTAATAATACATAGAAGGGGCAGTGCAGTAATAATACATAGAAGGGGCAGTGCAGTAATAATACATAGAAGGGGCAGTGCAGTAATAATACATAGAAGGGGCAGTGCAGTAATACATAGAAGGGGCAGTGCAGTAATAATACATAGAAGGGGCAGTGCAGTAATACATAGAAGGGGCAGTGCAGTAATACATAGAAGGGGCAGTGCAGTAATAATACATAGAAGGGGCAGTGCAGTAATACATAGAAGGAGCAGTGCAGTAATAATACATAGAAGGGGCAGTGCAGTAATAATACATAGAAGGGGCAGTGCAGTAATAATACACAGAAGGGGCAGTGCAGTAATAATACATAGAAGGGGCAGTGCAGTAATAATACATAGAAGGGGCAGTGCAGTAATAATACATAGAAGGGGCAGTGCAGTAATACATAGAAGGGGCAGTGCAGTAATACATAGAAGGGGCAGTGCAGTAATACATAGAAGGGGCAGTGCAGTAATACATAGAAGGGGCAGTGCAGTAATAATACATAGAAGGGGCAGTGCAGTAATAATACATAGAAGGGGCAGTGCAGTAATACATAGAAGGGGCAGTGCAGTAATACATAGAAGGGGCAGTGCAGTAATAATACATAGAAGGGGCAGTGCAGTAATAATACATAGAAGGGGCAGTGCAGTAATACATAGAAGGGGCAGTGCAGTAATACATAGAAGGGGCAGTGCAGTAATACATAGAAGGGGCAGTGCAGTAATAATACATAGAAGGGGCAGTGCAGTAATAATACATAGAAGGGGCAGTGCAGTAATACATAGAAGGGGCAGTGCAGTAATAATACATAGAAGGGGCAGTGCAGTAATACACAGAAGGGGCAGTGCAGTAATAATACACAGAAGGGGCAGTGCAGTAATAATACACAGAAGGGGCAGTGCAGTAATAATACATAGAAGGGGCAGTGCAGTAATACACAGAAGGGGCAGTGCAGTAATAATACATAGAAGGGGCAGTGCAGTAATAATACATAGAAGGGGCAGTGCAGTAATACATAGAAGGGGCAGTGCAGTAATAATACATAGAAGGGGCAGTGCAGTAATAATACATAGAAGGGGCAGTGCAGTAATACATAGAAGGGGCAGTGCAGTAATACATAGAAGGGGCAGTGCAGTAATACATAGAAGGGGCAGTGCAGTAATAATACATAGAAGGGGCAGTGCAGTAATAATACATAGAAGGGGCAGTGCAGTAATAATACATAGAAGGGGCAGTGCAGTAATACATAGAAGGGGCAGTGCAGTAATAATACATAGAAGGGGCAGTGCAGTAATAATACATAGAAGGGGCAGTGCAGTAATACATAGAAGGGGCAGTGCAGTAATAATACATAGAAGGGGCAGTGCAGTAATAATACATAGAAGGGGCAGTGCAGTAATAATACATAGAAGGGGCAGTGCAGTAATAATACACAGAAGGGGCAGTGCAGTAATACATAGAAGGGGCAGTGCAGTAATAATACATAGAAGGGGCAGTGCAGTAATAATACATAGAGGGGGCAGTGCAGTAATACATAGAAGGGGCAGTGCAGTAATAATACATAGAAGGGGCAGTGCAGTAATAATACATAGAAGGGGCAGTGCAGTAATAATACACAGAAGGGGCAGTGCAGTAATACATAGAAGGGGCAGTGCAGTAATAATACATAGAAGGGGCAGTGCAGTAATAATAGAAGGGGCAGTGCAGTAATAATACATAGAAGGGGCAGTGCAGTAATAATACATAGAAGGGGCAGTGCAGTAATAATACATAGAAGGGGCAGTGCAGTAATAATACATAGAAGGGGCAGTGCAGTAATAATAGAAGGGGCAGTGCAGTAATAATACATAGAAGGAGCAGTGCAGTAATATTACATAGAAGGGGCAGTGCAGTAATAATACATAGAAGGGGCAGTGCAGTAATAATAGAAGGGGCAGTGCAGTAATACATAGAAGGGGCAGTGCAGTAATAATACATAGAAGGGGCAGTGCAGTAATAATACATAGAAGGGGCAGTGCAGTAATACATAGAAGGGGCAGTGCAGTAATAATACATAGAAGGGGCAGTGCAGTAATAATACATAGAAGGGGCAGTGCAGTAATAATAGAAGGGGCAGTGCAGTAATACATAGAAGGGGCAGTGCAGTAATACATAGAAGGGGCAGTGCAGTAATAATACATAGAAGGGGCAGTGCAGTAATAATACATAGAAGGGGCAGTGCAGTAATAATACATAGAAGGGGCAGTGCAGTAATAATAGAAGGGGCAGTGCAGTAATACATAGAAGGGGCAGTGCAGTAATAATACATAGAAGGGGCAGTGCAGTAATAATACATAGAAGGGGCAGTGCAGTAATAATACATAGAAGGGGCAGTGCAGTAATAATAGAAGGGACAGTGCAGTAATACATAGAAGGGGCAGTGCAGTAATAATACATAGAAGGGGCAGTGCAGTAATAATACATAGAAGGGGCAGTGCAGTAATAATACATAGAAGGGGCAGTGCAGTAATACATAGAAGGGGCAGTGCAGTAATAATACATAGAAGGGGCAGTGCAGTAATACATAGAAGGGGCAGTGCAGTAATACATAGAAGGGGCAGTGCAGTAATAATACATAGAAGGGGCAGTGCAGTAATACATAGAAGGGGCAGTGCAGTAATAATACATAGAAGGGGCAGTGCAGTAATAATACATAGAAGGGGCAGTGCAGTAATAATACATAGAAGGGGCAGTGCAGTAATAATACATAGAAGGGGCAGTGCAGTAATAATACATAGAAGGGGCAGTGCAGTAATAATAGAAGGGGCAGTGCAGTAATACATAGAAGGGGCAGTGCAGTAATAATACATAGAAGGGGCAGTGCAGTAATAATACATAGAAGGGGCAGTGCAGTAATAATACATAGAAGGGGCAGTGCAGTAATACATAGATGGGGCAGTGCAGTAATACATAGAAGGGGCAGTGCAGTAATACATAGAAGGGGCAGTGCAGTAATACATAGAAGGGGCAGTGCAGTAATACATAGAAGGGGCAGTGCAGTAATAATACATAGAAGGGGCAGTGCAGTAATAATACATAGAAGGGGCAGTGCAGTAATACATAGAAGGGGCAGTGCAGTAATAATACATAGATGGGGCAGTGCAGTAATACATAGATGGGGCAGTGCAGTAATAATACATAGAAGGGGCAGTGCAGTAATACATAGAAGGGGCAGTGCAGTAATACATAGAAGGGGCAGTGCAGTAATAATATATAGAAGGGGCAGTGCAGTAATAATACATAGAAGGGGCAGTGCAGTAATAATACATAGAAGGGGCAGTGCAGTAATACATAGAAGGGGCAGTGCAGTAATAATACATAGAAGGGGCAGTGCAGTAATAATACATAGAAGGGGCAGTGCAGTAATACATAGAAGGGGCAGTGCAGTAATACATAGAAGGAGCAGTGCAGTAATACATAGAAGGGGCAGTGCAGTAATACATAGAAGGAGCAGTGCAGTAATAATACATAGAAGGGGCAGTGCAGTAATACATAGAAGGGGCAGTGCAGTAATACATAGAGGGGGCAGTGCAGTAATAATACATAGAGGGGGCAGTGCAGTAATAATACACAGAAGGGGCAGTGCAGTAATACATAGATGGGGCAGTGCAGTAATACATAGAAGGGGCAGTGCAGTAATAATACATAGAAGGGGCAGTGCAGTAATAATACATAGAAGGGGCAGTGCAGTAATACATAGAAGGGGCAGTGCAGTAATAATACATAGAAGGGGCAGTGCAGTAATACATAGAAGGGGCAGTGCAGTAATACATAGAGGGGGCAGTGCAGTAATAATACATAGAGGGGGCAGTGCAGTAATAATACACAGAAGGGGCAGTGCAGTAATACATAGATGGGGCAGTGCAGTAATACATAGAAGGGGCAGTGCAGTAATACATAGAAGGGGCAGTGCAGTAATAATACATAGAAGGGGCAGTGCAGTAATACATAGAAGGGGCAGTGCAGTAATACATAGAGGGGGCAGTGCAGTAATACATAGAAGGGGCAGTGCAGTAATACATAGAAGGAGCAGTGCAGTAATAATACATAGAAGGGGCAGTGCAGTAATAATACATAGAAGGGGCAGTGCAGTAATACATAGATGGGGCAGTGCAGTAATACATAGAAGGGGCAGTGCAGTAATACATAGAAGGGGCAGTGCAGTAATACATAGAAGGAGCAGTGCAGTAATAATACATAGAAGGAGCAGTGCAGTAATAATACATAGAAGGGGCAGTGCAGTAATACATAGAAGGGGCAGTGCAGTAATACATAGAAGGGGCAGTGCAGTAATACATAGAAGGGGCAGTGCAGTAATAATACACAGAAGGGGCAGTGCAGTAATACATAGAAGGGGCAGTGCAGTAATACATAGAAGGGGCAGTGCAGTAATAATACATAGAAGGGGCAGTGCAGTAATAATACATAGAAGGGGCAGTGCAGTAATAATACATAGAAGGGGCAGTGCAGTAATAATACATAGAAGGGGCAGTGCAGTAATACATAGAGGGGGCAGTGCAGTAATAATACATAGAAGGGGCAGTGCAGTAATACATAGAAGGGGCAGTGCAGTAATAATACATAGAAGGGGCAGTGCAGTAATAATACATAGAAGGGGCAGTGCAGTAATACATAGAAGGGGCAGTGCAGTAATAATACATAGAAGGGGCAGTGCAGTAATACATAGAAGGGGCAGTGCAGTAATACATAGAAGGGGCAGTGCAGTAATAATACATAGAAGGGGCAGTGCAGTAATACATAGAAGGGGCAGTGCAGTAATACATAGATGGGGCAGTGCAGTAATACATAGAAGGGGCAGTGCAGTAATACATAGAAGGGGCAGTGCAGTAATACATAGAAGGGGCAGTGCAGTAATACATAGATGGGGCAGTGCAGTAATACATAGATGGGGCAGTGCAGTAATAATAGAAGGGGCAGTGCAGTAATAATACATAGAATGGGCAGTGCAGTAATAATACATAGAAGGGGCAGTGCAGTAATAATACATAGAAGGGGCAGTGCAGTAATAATACATAGAAGGGGCAGTGCAGTAATACATAGAAGGGGCAGTGCAGTAATAATACATAGAAGGGGCAGTGCAGTAATACATAGAAGAGGCAGTGCAGTAATACATAGAGGGGGCAGTGCAGTAATAATACATAGAAGGGGCAGTGCAGTAATAATACATAGAAGGGGCAGTGCAGTAATAATACATAGAAGGGGCAGTGCAGTAATAATACATAGAAGGGGCAGTGCAGTAATACATAGAAGGGGCAGTGCAGTAATAATACATAGAAGGAGCAGTGCAGTAATAATACATAGAAGGGGCAGTGCAGTAATACATAGAAGGGGCAGTGCAGTAATACATAGAGGGGGCAGTGCAGTAATAATACATAGAAGGGGCAGTGCAGTAATAATACATAGAAGGGGCAGTGCAGTAATAATACATAGAAGGGGCAGTGCAGTAATACATAGATGGGGCAGTGCAGTAATACATAGAAGGGGCAGTGCAGTAATACATAGATGGGGCAGTGCAGTAATACATAGAAGGGGCAGTGCAGTAATACATAGAAGGGGCAGTGCAGTAATAATACATAGAAGGGGCAGTGCAGTAATACATAGAAGGGGCAGTGCAGTAATACATAGAGGGGGCAGTGCAGTAATAATACATAGAGGGGGCAGTGCAGTAATAATACATAGAAGGGGCAGTGCAGTAATAATACATAGAAGGGGCAGTGCAGTAATACATAGATGGGGCAGTGCAGTAATACATAGAAGGGGCAGTGCAGTAATACATAGAAGGGGCAGTGCAGTAATACATAGAAGGAGCAGTGCAGTAATAATACATAGAAGGAGCAGTGCAGTAATAATACATAGAAGGGGCAGTGCAGTAATAATACATAGAAGGGGCAGTGCAGTAATACATAGATGGGGCAGTGCAGTAATACATAGAAGGGGCAGTGCAGTAATACATAGAAGGGGCAGTGCAGTAATACATAGAAGGGGCAGTGCAGTAATACATAGAAGGGGCAGTGCAGTAATAATACATAGAAGGAGCAGTGCAGTAATAATACATAGAAGGAGCAGTGCAGTAATAATACATAGAAGGGGCAGTGCAGTAATAATACATAGAAGGGGCAGTGCAGTAATACATAGATGGGGCAGTGCAGTAATACATAGAAGGGGCAGTGCAGTAATACATAGAAGGGGCAGTGCAGTAATACATAGAAGGGGCAGTGCAGTAATACATAGAAGGGGCAGTGCAGTAATAATACATAGAAGGGGCAGTGCAGTAATAATACATAGAAGGGGCAGTGCAGTAATACATAGAAGGGGCAGTGCAGTAATACATAGAAGGGGCAGTGCAGTAATAATACATAGAAGGGGCAGTGCAGTAATACATAGAAGGGGCAGTGCAGTAATAATACATAGAAGGGGCAGTGCAGTAATACATAGAAGGGGCAGTGCAGTAATAATACATAGAAGGGGCAGTGCAGTAATACATAGAAGGGGCAGTGCAGTAATAATACATAGAAGGGGCAGTGCAGTAATACATAGAAGGGGCAGTGCAGTAATAATACATAGAAGGGGCAGTGCAGTAATAATACATAGAAGGGGCAGTGCAGTAATACATAGAAGGAGCAGTGCAGTAATAATACATAGATGGGGCAGTGCAGTAATACATAGAAGGGGCAGTGCAGTAATACATAGAAGGGGCAGTGCAGTAATAATACATAGAAGGGGCAGTGCAGTAATACATAGAAGGGGCAGTGCAGTAATAATACATAGAAGGAGCAGTGCAGTAATAATACATAGAAGGGGCAGTGCAGTAATACATAGATGGGGCAGTGCAGTAATAATACATAGAAGGAGCAGTGCAGTAATAATACATAGAAGGGGCAGTGCAGTAATAATACATAGAAGGGGCAGTGCAGTAATACATAGAAGGGGCAGTGCAGTAATAATACATAGAAGGGGCAGTGCAGTAATACATAGAAGGGGCAGTGCAGTAATAATACATAGAAGGGGCAGTGTAGTAATACATAGAAGGGGCAGTGCAGTAATAATACATAGAAGGGGCAGTGCAGTAATACATAGAAGGGGCAGTGCAGTAATAATACATAGAAGGGGCAGTGTAGTAATAATACATAGAAGGGGCAGTGCAGTAATAATACATAGAAGGGGCAGTGCAGTAATACATAGAAGGGGCAGTGCAGTAATAATACATAGAAGGGGCAGTGCAGTAATACATAGAAGGGGCAGTGCAGTAATAATACATAGAAGGGGCAGTGCAGTAATACATAGAAGGGGCAGTGCAGTAATAATACACAGAAGGGGCAGTGCAGTAATACATAGAAGGGGCAGTGCAGTAATACATAGAAGGGGCAGTGCAGTAATACATAGAAGGGGCAGTGCAGTAATAATACATAGAAGGGGCAGTGCAGTAATACATAGAAGGGGCAGTGCAGTATTAATACATAGAAGGGGCAGTGCAGAAATAATACATAGAGGGGGCAGTGCAGTAATAATACATAGAAGGGGCAGTGCAGTAATAATACATAGAAGGGGCAGTGCAGTAATAATACATAGAAGGGGCAGTGCAGTAATACATAGAAGGGGCAGTGCAGTAATAATACATAGAAGGGGCAGTGCAGTAATAATACATAGAAGGGGCAGTGCAGTAATACATAGAAGGGGCAGTGCAGTAATAATACATAGAAGGGGCAGTGCAGTAATAATACATAGAAGGGGCAGTGCAGTAATAATACATAGAAGGGGCAGTGCAGTAATACATAGAAGGGGCAGTGCAGTAATAATACATAGAAGGGGCAGTGCAGTAATAATACATAGAAGGGGCAGTGCAGTAATACATAGAAGGGGCAGTGCAGTAATAATACATAGAAGGGGCAGTGCAGTAATAATACATAGAAGGGGCAGTGCAGTAATAATACATAGAAGGGGCAGTGCAGTAATAATACACAGAAGGGGCAGTGCAGTAATACATAGAAGGGGCAGTGCAGTAATAATACATAGAAGGGGCAGTGCAGTAATAATACATAGAGGGGGCAGTGCAGTAATACATAGAAGGGGCAGTGCAGTAATAATACATAGAAGGGGCAGTGCAGTAATAATACATAGAAGGGGCAGTGCAGTAATAATACACAGAAGGGGCAGTGCAGTAATACATAGAAGGGGCAGTGCAGTAATACATAGAAGGGGCAGTGCAGTAATACATAGAAGGGGCAGTGCAGTAATAATACATAGAAGGGGCAGTGCAGTAATAATAGAAGGGGCAGTGCAGTAATAATACATAGAAGGGGCAGTGCAGTAATAATACATAGAAGGGGCAGTGCAGTAATAATACATAGAAGGGGCAGTGCAGTAATAATACATAGAAGGGGCAGTGCAGTAATAATAGAAGGGGCAGTGCAGTAATAATACATAGAAGGGGCAGTGCAGTAATAATAGAAGGGGCAGTGCAGTAATAATACATAGAAGGGGCAGTGCAGTAATAATACATAGAAGGGGCAGTGCAGTAATAATACATAGAAGGAGCAGTGCAGTAATATTACATAGAAGGGGCAGTGCAGTAATAATACATAGAAGGGGCAGTGCAGTAATAATAGAAGGGGCAGTGCAGTAATACATAGAAGGGGCAGTGCAGTAATAATACATAGAAGGGGCAGTGCAGTAATAATACATAGAAGGGGCAGTGCAGTAATACATAGAAGGGGCAGTGCAGTAATAATACATAGAAGGGGCAGTGCAGTAATAATACATAGAAGGGGCAGTGCAGTAATAATAGAAGGGGCAGTGCAGTAATACATAGAAGGGGCAGTGCAGTAATACATAGAAGGGGCAGTGCAGTAATAATACATAGAAGGGGCAGTGCAGTAATAATACATAGAAGGGGCAGTGCAGTAATAATACATAGAAGGGGCAGTGCAGTAATAATAGAAGGGGCAGTGCAGTAATACATAGAAGGGGCAGTGCAGTAATAATACATAGAAGGGGCAGTGCAGTAATAATACATAGAAGGGGCAGTGCAGTAATAATACATAGAAGGGGCAGTGCAGTAATAATAGAAGGGACAGTGCAGTAATACATAGAAGGGGCAGTGCAGTAATAATACATAGAAGGGGCAGTGCAGTAATAATACATAGAAGGGGCAGTGCAGTAATAATACATAGAAGGGGCAGTGCAGTAATACATAGAAGGGGCAGTGCAGTAATAATACATAGAAGGGGCAGTGCAGTAATACATAGAAGGGGCAGTGCAGTAATACATAGAAGGGGCAGTGCAGTAATAATACATAGAAGGGGCAGTGCAGTAATACATAGAAGGGGCAGTGCAGTAATAATACATAGAAGGGGCAGTGCAGTAATAATACATAGAAGGGGCAGTGCAGTAATAATACATAGAAGGGGCAGTGCAGTAATAATACATAGAAGGGGCAGTGCAGTAATAATACATAGAAGGGGCAGTGCAGTAATAATAGAAGGGGCAGTGCAGTAATACATAGAAGGGGCAGTGCAGTAATAATACATAGAAGGGGCAGTGCAGTAATAATACATAGAAGGGGCAGTGCAGTAATAATACATAGAAGGGGCAGTGCAGTAATACATAGATGGGGCAGTGCAGTAATACATAGAAGGGGCAGTGCAGTAATACATAGAAGGGGCAGTGCAGTAATACATAGAAGGGGCAGTGCAGTAATACATAGAAGGGGCAGTGCAGTAATAATACATAGAAGGGGCAGTGCAGTAATAATACATAGAAGGGGCAGTGCAGTAATACATAGAAGGGGCAGTGCAGTAATAATACATAGATGGGGCAGTGCAGTAATACATAGATGGGGCAGTGCAGTAATAATACATAGAAGGGGCAGTGCAGTAATACATAGAAGGGGCAGTGCAGTAATACATAGAAGGGGCAGTGCAGTAATAATATATAGAAGGGGCAGTGCAGTAATAATACATAGAAGGGGCAGTGCAGTAATAATACATAGAAGGGGCAGTGCAGTAATACATAGAAGGGGCAGTGCAGTAATAATACATAGAAGGGGCAGTGCAGTAATAATACATAGAAGGGGCAGTGCAGTAATACATAGAAGGGGCAGTGCAGTAATACATAGAAGGAGCAGTGCAGTAATACATAGAAGGGGCAGTGCAGTAATACATAGAAGGAGCAGTGCAGTAATAATACATAGAAGGGGCAGTGCAGTAATACATAGAAGGGGCAGTGCAGTAATACATAGAGGGGGCAGTGCAGTAATAATACATAGAGGGGGCAGTGCAGTAATAATACACAGAAGGGGCAGTGCAGTAATACATAGATGGGGCAGTGCAGTAATACATAGAAGGGGCAGTGCAGTAATAATACATAGAAGGGGCAGTGCAGTAATAATACATAGAAGGGGCAGTGCAGTAATACATAGAAGGGGCAGTGCAGTAATAATACATAGAAGGGGCAGTGCAGTAATACATAGAAGGGGCAGTGCAGTAATACATAGAGGGGGCAGTGCAGTAATAATACATAGAGGGGGCAGTGCAGTAATAATACACAGAAGGGGCAGTGCAGTAATACATAGATGGGGCAGTGCAGTAATACATAGAAGGGGCAGTGCAGTAATACATAGAAGGGGCAGTGCAGTAATAATACATAGAAGGGGCAGTGCAGTAATACATAGAAGGGGCAGTGCAGTAATACATAGAGGGGGCAGTGCAGTAATACATAGAAGGGGCAGTGCAGTAATACATAGAAGGAGCAGTGCAGTAATAATACATAGAAGGGGCAGTGCAGTAATAATACATAGAAGGGGCAGTGCAGTAATACATAGATGGGGCAGTGCAGTAATACATAGAAGGGGCAGTGCAGTAATACATAGAAGGGGCAGTGCAGTAATACATAGAAGGAGCAGTGCAGTAATAATACATAGAAGGAGCAGTGCAGTAATAATACATAGAAGGGGCAGTGCAGTAATACATAGAAGGGGCAGTGCAGTAATACATAGAAGGGGCAGTGCAGTAATACATAGAAGGGGCAGTGCAGTAATAATACACAGAAGGGGCAGTGCAGTAATACATAGAAGGGGCAGTGCAGTAATACATAGAAGGGGCAGTGCAGTAATAATACATAGAAGGGGCAGTGCAGTAATAATACATAGAAGGGGCAGTGCAGTAATAATACATAGAAGGGGCAGTGCAGTAATAATACATAGAAGGGGCAGTGCAGTAATACATAGAGGGGGCAGTGCAGTAATAATACATAGAAGGGGCAGTGCAGTAATACATAGAAGGGGCAGTGCAGTAATAATACATAGAAGGGGCAGTGCAGTAATAATACATAGAAGGGGCAGTGCAGTAATACATAGAAGGGGCAGTGCAGTAATAATACATAGAAGGGGCAGTGCAGTAATACATAGAAGGGGCAGTGCAGTAATACATAGAAGGGGCAGTGCAGTAATAATACATAGAAGGGGCAGTGCAGTAATACATAGAAGGGGCAGTGCAGTAATACATAGATGGGGCAGTGCAGTAATACATAGAAGGGGCAGTGCAGTAATACATAGAAGGGGCAGTGCAGTAATACATAGAAGGGGCAGTGCAGTAATACATAGATGGGGCAGTGCAGTAATACATAGATGGGGCAGTGCAGTAATAATAGAAGGGGCAGTGCAGTAATAATACATAGAATGGGCAGTGCAGTAATAATACATAGAAGGGGCAGTGCAGTAATAATACATAGAAGGGGCAGTGCAGTAATAATACATAGAAGGGGCAGTGCAGTAATACATAGAAGGGGCAGTGCAGTAATAATACATAGAAGGGGCAGTGCAGTAATACATAGAAGAGGCAGTGCAGTAAATACATAGAGGGGGCAGTGCAGTAATAATACATAGAAGGGGCAGTGCAGTAATAATACATAGAAGGGGCAGTGCAGTAATAATACATAGAAGGGGCAGTGCAGTAATAATACATAGAAGGGGCAGTGCAGTAATACATAGAAGGGGCAGTGCAGTAATAATACATAGAAGGAGCAGTGCAGTAATAATACATAGAAGGGGCAGTGCAGTAATACATAGAAGGGGCAGTGCAGTAATACATAGAGGGGGCAGTGCAGTAATAATACATAGAAGGGGCAGTGCAGTAATAATACATAGAAGGGGCAGTGCAGTAATAATACATAGAAGGGGCAGTGCAGTAATACATAGATGGGGCAGTGCAGTAATACATAGAAGGGGCAGTGCAGTAATACATAGATGGGGCAGTGCAGTAATACATAGAAGGGGCAGTGCAGTAATACATAGAAGGGGCAGTGCAGTAATAATACATAGAAGGGGCAGTGCAGTAATACATAGAAGGGGCAGTGCAGTAATACATAGAGGGGGCAGTGCAGTAATAATACATAGAGGGGGCAGTGCAGTAATAATACATAGAAGGGGCAGTGCAGTAATAATACATAGAAGGGGCAGTGCAGTAATACATAGATGGGGCAGTGCAGTAATACATAGAAGGGGCAGTGCAGTAATACATAGAAGGGGCAGTGCAGTAATACATAGAAGGAGCAGTGCAGTAATAATACATAGAAGGAGCAGTGCAGTAATAATACATAGAAGGGGCAGTGCAGTAATAATACATAGAAGGGGCAGTGCAGTAATACATAGATGGGGCAGTGCAGTAATACATAGAAGGGGCAGTGCAGTAATACATAGAAGGGGCAGTGCAGTAATACATAGAAGGGGCAGTGCAGTAATACATAGAAGGGGCAGTGCAGTAATAATACATAGAAGGAGCAGTGCAGTAATAATACATAGAAGGAGCAGTGCAGTAATAATACATAGAAGGGGCAGTGCAGTAATAATACATAGAAGGGGCAGTGCAGTAATACATAGATGGGGCAGTGCAGTAATACATAGAAGGGGCAGTGCAGTAATACATAGAAGGGGCAGTGCAGTAATACATAGAAGGGGCAGTGCAGTAATACATAGAAGGGGCAGTGCAGTAATAATACATAGAAGGGGCAGTGCAGTAATAATACATAGAAGGGGCAGTGCAGTAATACATAGAAGGGGCAGTGCAGTAATACATAGAAGGGGCAGTGCAGTAATAATACATAGAAGGGGCAGTGCAGTAATACATAGAAGGGGCAGTGCAGTAATAATACATAGAAGGGGCAGTGCAGTAATACATAGAAGGGGCAGTGCAGTAATAATACATAGAAGGGGCAGTGCAGTAATACATAGAAGGGGCAGTGCAGTAATAATACATAGAAGGGGCAGTGCAGTAATACATAGAAGGGGCAGTGCAGTAATAATACATAGAAGGGGCAGTGCAGTAATAATACATAGAAGGGGCAGTGCAGTAATACATAGAAGGAGCAGTGCAGTAATAATACATAGATGGGGCAGTGCAGTAATACATAGAAGGGGCAGTGCAGTAATACATAGAAGGGGCAGTGCAGTAATAATACATAGAAGGGGCAGTGCAGTAATACATAGAAGGGGCAGTGCAGTAATAATACATAGAAGGAGCAGTGCAGTAATAATACATAGAAGGGGCAGTGCAGTAATACATAGAAGGGGCAGTGCAGTAATAATACATAGAAGGAGCAGTGCAGTAATAATACATAGAAGGGGCAGTGCAGTAATAATACATAGAAGGGGCAGTGCAGTAATACATAGAAGGGGCAGTGCAGTAATAATACATAGAAGGGGCAGTGCAGTAATACATAGAAGGGGCAGTGCAGTAATAATACATAGAAGGGGCAGTGTAGTAATACATAGAAGGGGCAGTGCAGTAATAATACATAGAAGGGGCAGTGCAGTAATACATAGAAGGGGCAGTGCAGTAATAATACATAGAAGGGGCAGTGTAGTAATAATACATAGAAGGGGCAGTGCAGTAATAATACATAGAAGGGGCAGTGCAGTAATACATAGAAGGGGCAGTGCAGTAATAATACATAGAAGGGGCAGTGCAGTAATACATAGAAGGGGCAGTGCAGTAATAATACATAGAAGGGGCAGTGCAGTAATACATAGAAGGGGCAGTGCAGTAATAATACACTAGAAGGGGCAGTGCAGTAATACATAGAAGGGGCAGTGCAGTAATACATAGAAGGGGCAGTGCAGTAATACATAGAAGGGGCAGTGCAGTAATAATACATAGAAGGGGCAGTGCAGTAATACATAGAAGGGGCAGTGCAGTATTAATACATAGAAGGGGCAGTGCAGAATAATACATAGAGGGGGCAGTGCAGTAATAATACATAGAAGGGGCAGTGCAGTAATAATACATAGAAGGGGCAGTGCAGTAATAATACATAGAAGGGGCAGTGCAGTAATACATAGAAGGGGCAGTGCAGTAATAATACATAGAAGGGGCAGTGCAGTAATAATACATAGAAGGGGCAGTGCAGTAATACATAGAAGGGGCAGTGCAGTAATAATACATAGAAGGGGCAGTGCAGTAATAATACATAGAAGGGGCAGTGCAGTAATAATACATAGAAGGGGCAGTGCAGTAATACATAGAAGGGGCAGTGCAGTAATAATACATAGAAGGGGCAGTGCAGTAATACATAGAAGGGGCAGTGCAGTAATAATACATAGAAGGGGCAGTGCAGTAATACATAGAAGGGGCAGTGCAGTAATACATAGAGGGGGCAGTGCAGTAATACATAGAAGGGGCAGTGCAGTAATAATACATAGAAGGGGCAGTGCAGTAATAATACATAGAAGGGGCAGTGCAGTAATAATACATAGAAGGGGCAGTGCAGTAATAATACATAGAAGGGGCAGTGCAGTAATACATAGATGGGGCAGTGCAGTAATACATACAAGGGGCAGTGCAGTAATAATACATAGAAGGGGCAGTGCAGTAATAATACATAGAAGGGGCAGTGCAGTAATACATAGAAGGGGCAGTGCAGTAATACATAGAAGGGGCAGTGCAGTAATACATAGATGGGGCAGTGCAGTAATACATAGAAGGGGCAGTGCAGTAATACATAGATGGGGCAGTGCAGTAATAATACATAGAAGGGGCAGTGCAGTAATAATACATAGAAGGGGCAGTGCAGTAATAATACATAGAAGGGGCAGTGCAGTAATACATAGAAGGGGCAGTGCAGTAATACATAGAAGGAGCAGTGCAGTAATACATAGAAGGGGCAGTGCAGTAATAATACATAGAAGGGGCAGTGCAGTAATACATAGAAGGGGCAGTGCAGTAATAATACATAGAAGGGGCAGTGCAGTAATAATACATAGAAGGGGCAGTGCAGTAATAATACATAGAAGGGGCAGTGCAGTAATAATACATAGAAGGGGCAGTGCAGTAATAATACATAGAAGGGGCAGTGCAGTAATAATACATAGAAGGGGCAGTGCAGTAATAATACATAGAAGGGGCAGTGCAGTAATACATAGAATGGGGCAGTGCAGTAATACATAGAATGGGCAGTGCAGTAATAATACATAGAAGGGGCAGTGCAGTAATACATAGAAGGGGCAGTGCAGTAATAATACATAGAAGGGGCAGTGCAGTAATAATACATAGAAGGGGCAGTGCAGTAATACATAGAAGGGGCAGTGCAGTAATAATACATAGAAGGGGCAGTGCAGTAATAATACATAGAAGGGGCAGTGCAGTAATACATAGAGGGGCAGTGCAGTAATAATACATAGAAGGGCAGTGCAGTAATACATAGAAGGGGCAGTGCAGTAATAATACATAGAAGGGGCAGTGCAGTAATAATACATAGAAGGGGCAGTGCAGTAATAATACATAGAAGGGGCAGTGCAGTAATACATAGAAGGGGCAGTGCAGTAATAATACATAGAAGGGGCAGTGCAGTAATACATAGAAGGGGCAGTGCAGTAATAATACATAGAAGGGGCAGTGCAGTAATAATACATAGAAGGGGCAGTGCAGTAATAATACATAGAAGGGGCAGTGCAGTAATAATACATAGAAGGGGCAGTGCAGTAATACATAGAAGGGGCAGTGCAGTAATAATACATAGAAGGGGCAGTGCAGTAATAATACATAGAAGGAGCAGTGCAGTAATACATAGAAGGGGCAGTGCAGTAATAATACATAGAAGGGGCAGTGCAGTAATAATACATAGAAGGGGCAGTGCAGTAATACATAGAAGGGGCAGTGCAGTAATAATACATAGAAGGGGCAGTGCAGTAATAATACATAGAAGGGGCAGTGCAGTAATACATAGAAGGGGCAGTGCAGTAATAATACATAGAAGGGGCAGTGCAGTAATAATACATAGAAGGGGCAGTGCAGTAATACATAGAAGGGGCAGTGCAGTAATAATACATAGAAGGGGCAGTGCAGTAATAATACATAGAAGGGGCAGTGCAGTAATACATAGAAGGGGCAGTGCAGTAATAATACATAGAAGGGGCAGTGCAGTAATAATACATAGAAGGGGCAGTGCAGTAATAATACATAGAAGGGGCAGTGCAGTAATAATACATAGAAGGGGCAGTGCAGTAATAATACATAGCAGGGGCAGTGCAGTAATACATAGAAGGGGCAGTGCAGTAATACATAGAAGGGGCAGTGCAGTAATAATACATAGAAGGGGCAGTGCAGTAATAATACATAGAAGGAGCAGTGCAGTAATAATACATAGAAGGGGCAGTGCAGTAATAATACATAGAAGGGGCAGTGCAGTAATAATACATAGAAGGGGCAGTGCAGTAATAATACATAGAAGGGGCAGTGCAGTAATAATACATAGAAGGGGCAGTGCAGTAATAATACATAGAAGGGGCAGTGCAGTAATAATACATAGAAGGGGCAGTGCAGTAATACATAGAAGGGGCAGTGCAGTAATAATACATAGAAGGGGCAGTGCAGTAATAATACATAGAAGGGGCAGTGCAGTAATAATACATAGAAGGGGCAGTGCAGTAATACATAGAAGGGGCAGTGCAGTAATAATACATAGAAGGGGCAGTGCAGTAATAATACATAGAAGGGGCAGTGCAGTAATAATACATAGAAGGGGCAGTGCAGTAATACATAGAAGGGGCAGTGCAGTAATAATACATAGAGGGGGCAGTGCAGTAATACATAGAAGGGGCAGTGCAGTAATAATACATAGAAGGGGCAGTGCAGTAATACATAGAAGGGGCAGTGCAGTAATAATACATAGAAGGGGCAGTGCAGTAATACATAGAAGGGGCAGTGCAGTAATAATACATAGAAGGGGCAGTGCAGTAATAATACATAGAAGGGGCAGTGCAGTAATAATACATAGAAGGGGCAGTGCAGTAATAATACATAGAAGGAGCAGTGCAGTAATACATAGAAGGGGCAGTGCAGTAATAATACATAGAAGGAGCAGTGCAGTAATACATAGAAGGGGCAGTGCAGTAATAATACATAGAAGGGGCAGTGCAGTAATACATAGAAGGGGCAGTGCAGTAATAATACATAGAAGGGGCAGTGCAGTAATACATAGAAGGGGCAGTGCAGTAATACATAGAAGGGGCAGTGCAGTAATAATACATAGAAGGGGCAGTGCAGTAATAATACATAGAAGGGGCAGTGCAGTAATACATAGAAGGGGCAGTGCAGTAATAATACATAGAAGGGGCAGTGCAGTAATAATACATAGATGGGGCAGTGCAGTAATACATAGAAGGGGCAGTGCAGTAATACATAGAAGGGGCAGTGCAGTAATAATACATAGAAGGGGCAGTGCAGTAATAATACATAGAAGGGGCAGTGCAGTAATAATACATAGAAGGGGCAGTGCAGTAATAATACATAGAAGGGGCAGTGCAGTAATAATACATAGAAGGGGCAGTGCAGTAATACATAGAAGGGGCAGTGCAGTAATAATACATAGAAGGGGCAGTGCAGTAATACATAGAAGGGGCAGTGCAGTAATAATACATAGAAGGGGCAGTGCAGTAATAATACATAGAAGGGGGCAGTGCAGTAATAATACATAGAAGGGGCAGTGCAGTAATAATACATAGAAGGGGCAGTGCAGTAATACATAGAAGGGGCAGTGCAGTAATAATACATAGAAGGGGCAGTGCAGTAATAATACATAGAAGGGGCAGTGCAGTAATAATACATAGAAGGGGCAGTGCAGTAATAATACATAGAAGGGGCAGTGCAGTAATACATAGAAGGGGCAGTGCAGTAATAATACATAGAAGGGGCAGTGCAGTAATACATAGAAGGGGCAGTGCAGTAATACATAGAAGGGGCAGTGCAGTAATAATACATAGATGGGGCAGTGCAGTAATAATACATAGAAGGGGCAGTGCAGTAATAATACATAGAAGGGGCAGTGCAGTAATAATACATAGAAGGGGCAGTGCAGTAATAATACATAGAAGGGGCAGTGCAGTAATAATACATAGAAGGGGCAGTGCAGTAATAATACATAGAAGGGGCAGTGCAGTAATAATACATAGAAGGGGCAGTGCAGTAATAATACATAGAAGGGGCAGTGCAGTAATAATACATAGAAGGGGCAGTGCAGTAATACATAGAAGGGGCAGTGCAGTAATACATAGAAGGGGCAGTGCAGTAATAATACATAGAAGGGGCAGTGCAGTAATACATAGAAGGGGCAGTGCAGTAATAATACATAGAAGGGGCAGTGCAGTAATAATACATAGAAGGGGCAGTGCAGTAATAATACATAGAAGGGGCAGTGCAGTAATACATAGAAGGGGCAGTGCAGTAATAATACATAGAAGGGGCAGTGCAGTAATAATACATAGAAGGGGCAGTGCAGTAATAATACATAGAAGGGGCAGTGCAGTAATACATAGAAGGGGCAGTGCAGTAATAATACATAGAAGGGGCAGTGCAGTAATAATACATAGAAGGGGCAGTGCAGTAATAATACATAGAAGGAGCAGTGCAGTAATACATAGAAGGGGCAGTGCAGTAATAATACATAGATGGGGCAGTGCAGTAATAATACATAGAAGGGGCAGTGCAGTAATAATACATAGAAGGGGCAGTGCAGTAATAATACACAGAAGGGGCAGTGCAGTAATAATACATAGAAGGGGCAGTGCAGTAATAATACATAGAAGGGGCAGTGCAGTAATAATACATAGAAGGGGCAGTGCAGTAATACATAGAAGGGGCAGTGCAGTAATACATAGAAGGGGCAGTGCAGTAATACATAGAAGGGGCAGTGCAGTAATAATACATAGAAGGGGCAGTGCAGTAATAATACATAGAAGGGGCAGTGCAGTAATAATACATAGAAGGGGCAGTGCAGTAATACATAGAAGGGGCAGTGCAGTAATAATACATAGAAGGGGCAGTGCAGTAATAATACATAGAAGGGGCAGTGCAGTAATAATACATAGAAGGGGCAGTGCAGTAATACATAGAAGGGGCAGTGCAGTAATAATACATAGAAGGGGCAGTGCAGTAATAATACATAGAAGGGGCAGTGCAGTAATACATAGAAGGGGCAGTGCAGTAATACATAGAAGGGGCAGTGCAGTAATACATAGAAGGGGCAGTGCAGTAATAATACTATAGAAGGGGCAGTGCAGTAATAATACATAGAAGGGGCAGTGCAGTAATAATACATAGAAGGGGCAGTGCAGTAATACATAGAAGGGGCAGTGCAGTAATACATAGAAGGGGCAGTGCAGTAATACATAGAAGGGGCAGTGCAGTAATAATACATAGAAGGGGCAGTGCAGTAATAATACATAGAAGGGGCAGTGCAGTAATAATACATAGAAGGGGCAGTGCAGTAATACATAGAAGGGGCAGTGCAGTAATAATACATAGAAGGGGCAGTGCAGTAATAATACATAGAAGGGGCAGTGCAGTAATAATACATAGAAGGGGCAGTGCAGTAATAATACATAGAAGGGGCAGTGCAGTAATACATAGAAGGGGCAGTGCAGTAATACATAGAAGGGGCAGTGCAGTAATAATACATAGAAGGGGCAGTGCAGTAATACATAGAAGGGGCAGTGCAGTAATAATACATAGAAGGGGCAGTGCAGTAATAATACATAGAGTGGGGCAGTGCAGTAATACATAGATTGGGGCAGTGCAGTAATAATACATAGAAGGGGCAGTGCAGTAATACATAGAAGGGGCAGTGCAGTAATAATACATAGAAGGGGCAGTGCAGTAATAATACATAGAATGGGGCAGTGCAGTAATACATAGATGGGGCAGTGCAGTAATAATACATAGAAGGGGCAGTGCAGTAATAATACATAGAAGGGGCAGTGCAGTAATACATAGAAGGGGCAGTGCAGTAATACATAGAAGGGGGCAGTGCAGTAATACATAGAAGGGGCAGTGCAGTAATACATAGAAGGGGCAGTGCAGTAATAATACATAGAAGGGGCAGTGCAGTAATAATACATAGAAGGGGCAGTGCAGTAATACATAGAAGGGGCAGTGCAGTAATAATACATAGAAGGGGCAGTGCAGTAATACATAGAAGGGGCAGTGCAGTAATACATAGAAGGGAGCAGTGCAGTAATAATACATAGAAGGGGCAGTGCAGTAATAATACATAGAAGGGGCAGTGCAGTAATACATAGAAGGGGCAGTGCAGTAATACATAGGAGGGCAGTGCAGTAATAATACATAGAAGGGGCAGTGCAGTAATACATAGAAGGGGCAGTGCAGTAATACATAGAAGGGGCAGTGCAGTAATAATACATAGAAGGGGCAGTGCAGTAATACATAGATGGGGCAGTGCAGTAATAATAGGGGCAGTGCAGTAATACATAGAAGGGGCAGTGCAGTAATACATAGAAGGGGCAGTGCAGTAATACATAGAAGGGGCAGTGCAGTAATACATAGAAGGAGCAGTGCAGTAATAATACATAGAAGGGGCAGTGCAGTAATAATACATAGAAGGGGCAGTGCAGTAATAATACATAGAAGGGGCAGTGCAGTAATAATACATAGAAGGGGCAGTGCAGCCCTAATAGATGGGGCAGTGCAGTAATACATAGAAGGGGCAGTGCAGTAATACATAGAAGGGGCAGTGCAGTAATAATACATAGAAGGGGCAGTGCAGTAATAATACATAGAAGGGGCAGTGCAGTAATAATACATAGAAGGGGCAGTGCAGTAATAATACATAGAAGGGGCAGTGCAGTAATAATACATAGAAGGGGGCAGTGCAGTAATACATAGAAGGGGCAGTGCAGTAATAATACATAGAAGGGGCAGTGCAGTAATAATACATAGAAGGGGCAGTGCAGTAATAATACATAGAAGGGGCAGTGCAGTAATACATAGAAGGGGCAGTGCAGTAATACATAGAAGGGGCAGTGCAGTAATAATACATAGAAGGGGCAGTGCAGTAATACATAGAAGGGGCAGTGCAGTAATAATACATAGAAGGGGCAGTGCAGTAATAATACATAGAAGGGGCAGTGCAGTAATAATACATAGAAGGGGCAGTGCAGTAATACATAGAAGGGGCAGTGCAGTAATAATACATAGAAGGGGCAGTGCAGTAATACATAGAAGGGGCAGTGCAGTAATAATACATAGAAGGGGCAGTGCAGTAATAATACATAGAAGGGGCAGTGCAGTAATACATAGAAGGGGCAGTGCAGTAATAATACATAGAAGGGGCAGTGCAGTAATACATAGAAGGGGCAGTGCAGTAATACATAGAAGGGGCAGTGCAGTAATAATACATAGAAGGGGCAGTGCAGTAATACATAGAAGGGGCAGTGCAGTAATAATACATAGAAGGGGCAGTGCAGTAATAATACATAGAAGGGGCAGTGCAGTAATAATACATAGAAGGGGCAGTGCAGTAATACATAGAAGGGGCAGTGCAGTAATAATACATAGAAGGGGCAGTGCAGTAATAATACATAGAAGGGGCAGTGCAGTAATACATAGAAGGGGCAGTGCAGTAATAATACATAGAAGGGGCAGTGCAGTAATATACATAGAAGGGGCAGTGCAGTAATAATACATAGAAGGGGCAGTGCAGTAATACATAGAAGGGGCAGTGCAGTAATAATACATAGAAGGGGCAGTGCAGTAATAATACATAGAAGGGGCAGTGCAGTAATAATACATAGAAGGGGCAGTGCAGTAATAATACATAGAAGGGGCAGTGCAGTAATAATACATAGAAGGGGCAGTGCAGTAATAATACATAGAAGGGGCAGTGCAGTAATACATAGAAGGGGCAGTGCAGTAATAATACATAGAAGGGGCAGTGCAGTAATACATAGAAGGGGCAGTGCAGTAATAATACATAGAAGGGGCAGTGCAGTAATAATACATAGAAGGAGCAGTGCAGTAATAATACATAGAAGGGGCAGTGCAGTAATACATAGAAGGGGCAGTGCAGTAATAATACATAGAAGGGGCAGTGCAGTAATATACATAGAAGGGGCAGTGCAGTAATAATACATAGAAGGGGCAGTGCAGTAATACATAGAAGGGGCAGTGCAGTAATAATACATAGAAGGGGCAGTGCAGTAATAATACATAGAAGGGGCAGTGCAGTAATAATACATAGAAGGGGCAGTGCAGTAATACATAGAAGGGGCAGTGCAGTAATACATAGAAGGGGCAGTGCAGTAATAATACATAGAAGGGGCAGTGCAGTAATACATAGAAGGGGCAGTGCAGTAATAATACATAGAAGGGGCAGTGCAGTAATAATACATAGAAGGGGCAGTGCAGTAATACATAGAAGGGGCAGTGCAGTAATACATAGAAGGGGCAGTGCAGTAATAATACATAGAAGGGGCAGTGCAGTAATAATACATAGAAGGGGCAGTGCAGTAATACATAGAAGGGGCAGTGCAGTAATACATAGAAGGGGCAGTGCAGTAATAATACATAGAAGGGGCAGTGCAGTAATACATAGAAGGGGCAGTGCAGTAATACATAGAAGGGGCAGTGCAGTAATAATACATAGAAGGGGCAGTGCAGTAATAATACATAGAATGGGGCAGTGCAGTAATAATACATAGAAGGGGCAGTGCAGTAATAATACATAGAAGGGGCAGTGCAGTAATAATACATAGAAGGGGCAGTGCAGTAATAATACATAGAAGGGGCAGTGCAGTAATACATAGAAGGGGCAGTGCAGTAATAATACATAGAAGGGGCAGTGCAGTAATACATAGAAGGGGCAGTGCAGTAATAATACATAGAAGGGGCAGTGCAGTAATAATACATAGAAGGGGCAGTGCAGTAATAATACATAGAAGGGGCAGTGCAGTAATAATACATAGAAGGGGCAGTGCAGTAATAATACATAGAAGGGGCAGTGCAGTAATAATACATAGAAGGGGCAGTGCAGTAATAATACACAGAAGGGGCAGTGCAGTAATAATACATAGAAGGGGCAGTGCAGTAATAATACATAGAAGGGGCAGTGCAGTAATAATACATAGAAGGGGCAGTGCAGTAATAATACATAGAAGGGGCAGTGCAGTAATAATACATAGAAGGGGCAGTGCAGTAATAATACATAGAAGGGGCAGTGCAGTAATACATAGAAGGGGCAGTGCAGTAATACATAGAAGGGGCAGTGCAGTAATACATAGAAGGGGCAGTGCAGTAATAATACATAGAAGGGGCAGTGCAGTAATACATAGAAGGGGCAGTGCAGTAATAATACATAGAAGGGGCAGTGCAGTAATAATACATAGAAGGGGCAGTGCAGTAATACATAGAAGGGGCAGTGCAGTAATACATAGAAGGGGCAGTGCAGTAATAATACATAGAAGGGGCAGTGCAGTAATAATACATAGAAGGGGCAGTGCAGTAATACATAGAAGGGGCAGTGCAGTAATACATAGAAGGGGCAGTGCAGTAATACATAGAAGGGGCAGTGCAGTAATAATACATAGAAGGGGCAGTGCAGTAATAATACATAGAAGGGGCAGTGCAGTAATACATAGAAGGGGCAGTGCAGTAATAATACATAGAAGGGGCAGTGCAGTAATACATAGAAGGGGCAGTGCAGTAATAATACATAGAAGGGGCAGTGCAGTAATAATACATAGAAGGGGCAGTGCAGTAATAATACATAGAAGGGGCAGTGGAGTAATACATAGAAGGGGCAGTGCAGTAATAATACATAGAAGGGGCAGTGCAGTAATAATACATAGAAGGGGCAGTGCAGTAATAATACATAGAAGGGGCAGTGCAGTAATACATAGAAGGGGCAGTGCAGTAATAATACATAGAAGGGGCAGTGCAGTAATAATACATAGAAGGGGCAGTGCAGTAATACATAGAAGGGGCAGTGCAGTAATACATAGAAGGGGCAGTGCAGTAATAATACATAGAAGGGGCAGTGCAGTAATAATACATAGAAGGGGCAGTGCAGTAATATACATAGAAGGGGCAGTGCAGTAATACATAGAAGGGGCAGTGCAGTAATACATAGAAGGGGCAGTGCAGTAATAATACATAGAAGGGGCAGTGCAGTAATAATACATAGAAGGGGCAGTGCAGTAATACATAGAAGGGGCAGTGCAGTAATAATACATAGAAGGGGCAGTGCAGTAATATACATAGAAGGGGCAGTGCAGTAATAATACATAGAAGGGGCAGTGCAGTAATAATACATAGAAGGGGCAGTGCAGTAATACATAGAAGGGGCAGTGCAGTAATAATACATAGAAGGGGCAGTGCAGTAATACATAGAAGGGGCAGTGCAGTAATACATAGAAGGGGCAGTGCAGTAATAATACATAGAAGGGGCAGTGCAGTAATAATACATAGAAGGGGCAGTGCAGTATAATACATAGAAGGGGGAGAGCAGTAATACATAGAAGGGGCAGTGCAGTAATAATAAATAGAAGGGGCAGTGCAGTAATACATAGAAGGGGCAGTGCAGTAATACATAGAAGGGGCAGTGCAGTAATATACAAAGAAGGGGCAGTGCAGTAATAATACATAGAAGGGGCAGTGCAGTTATACATAGAAGGGGCAGTGCAGTAATATACATAGAAGGGGCAGTGCAGTAATAATACATAGAAGGGGCAGTGCAGTAATAATACATAGAAGGGGCAGTGCAGTAATAATACATAGAAGGGGCAGTGCAGTAATAATACATAGAGGGGCAGTGCAGTAATACATAGAAGGGGCAGTGCAGTAATACATAGAAGGGGCAGTGCAGTAATAATACATAGAAGGGGCAGTGCAGTAATAATACATAGAAGGGGCAGTGCAGTAATACATAGAAGGGGCAGTGCAGTAATAATACATAGAAGGGGCAGTGCAGTAATAATACATAGAAGGGGCAGTGCAGTAATACATAGAAGGGGCAGTGCAGTAATATACATAGAAGGGGCAGTGCAGTAATACATAGAAGGGGCAGTGCAGTAATAATACATAGAAGGGGCAGTGCAGTAATAATACATAGAAGGGGCAGTGCAGTATAATACATAGAAGGGGCAGTGCAGTAATAATACATAGAAGGGGCAGTGCAGTAATAATACATAGAAGGGGCAGTGCAGTAATAATACATAGAAGGGGCAGTGCAGTAATACATAGAAGGGGCAGTGCAGTAATAATACATAGAAGGGGCAGTGCAGTAATAATACATAGAAGGGGCAGTGCAGTAATAATACATAGAAGGGGCAGTGCAGTAATACATAGAAGGGGCAGTGCAGTAATAATACATAGAAGGGGCAGTGCAGTAATAATACATAGAAGGGGCAGTGCAGTAATAATACATAGAAGGGGCAGTGCAGTAATAATACATAGAAGGGGCAGTGCAGTAATACATAGAAGGGGCAGTGCAGTAATACATAGAAGGGGCAGTGCAGTAATACATAGAAGGGGCAGTGCAGTAATAATACATAGAAGGGGCAGTGCAGTAATACATAGAAGGGGCAGTGCAGTAATACATAGAAGGGGCAGTGCAGTAATAATACATAGAAGGGGCAGTGCAGTAATAAAAAGAAGGGGCAGAGCAGTATAATACATAGAAGGGGCAGTGCAGTAATATACATAGAAGGGGCAGTGCAGTAATACATAGAAGGGGCAGTGCAGTAATACATAGAAGGGGCAGTGCAGTAATAATACATAGAAGGGGCAGTGCAGTAATAATACATAGAAGGGGCAGTGCAGTAATACATAGAAGGGGCAGTGCAGTAATAATACATAGAAGGGGCAGTGCAGTAATAATACATAGAAGGGGCAGTGCAGTAATACATAGAAGGGGCAGTGCAGTAATACATAGAAGGGGCAGTGCAGTAATACATAGAAGGGGCAGTGCAGTAATAATACATAGAAGGGGCAGTGCAGTAATAATACATAGAAGGGGCAGTGCAGTAATACATAGAAGGGGCAGTGCAGTAATACATAGAAGGGGCAGTGCAGTAATACATAGAAGGGGCAGTGCAGTAATAATACATAGAAGGGGCAGTGCAGTAATAATACATAGAAGGGGCAGTGCAGTAATAATACATAGAAGGGGCAGTGCAGTAATACATAGAAGGGGCAGTGCAGTAATACATAGAAGGGGCAGTGCAGTAATAATACATAGAAGGGGCAGTTCAGTATAATACATAGAAGGGGCAGTGCAGTATAATACATAGAAGGGGCAGTGCAGTAATAATACATAGAAGGGGCAGTGCAGTAATACATAGAAGGGGCAGTGCAGTAATACATAGAAGGGGCAGTGCAGTAATACATAGAAGGGGCAGTGCAGTAATACATAGAAGGGGCAGTGCAGTAATACATAGAAGGGGCAGTGCAGTAATATACATAGAAGGGGCAGTGCAGTAATAATACATAGAAGGGGCAGTGCAGTAATAATACATAGAAGGGGCAGTGCAGTAATAATACATAGAAGGGGCAGTGCAGTAATACATAGAAGGGGCAGTGCAGTAATACATAGAAGGGGCAGTGCAGTAAAAATACATAGAAGGGGCAGTGCAGTAATAATACATAGAAGGGGCAGTGCAGTAATAATACATAGAAGGGGCAGTGCAGTAATAATACATAGAAGGGGCAGTGCAGTAATACATAGAAGGGGCAGTGCAGTAATACATAGAAGGGGCAGTGCAGTAATAATACATAGAAGGGGCAGTGCAGTAATACATAGAAGGGGCAGTGCAGTAATAATACATAGAAGGGGCAGTGCAGTAATACATAGAAGGGGCAGTGCAGTAATACATAGAAGGGCAGTGCAGTAATAATACATAGAAGGGGCAGTGCAGTAATACATAGAAGGGGCAGTGCAGTAATAATACATAGAAGGGGCAGTGCAGTAATACATAGAAGGGGCAGTGCAGTAATACATAGAAGGGGCAGTGCAGTAATACATAGAAGGGGCAGTGCAGTAATAATACATAGAAGGGGCAGTGCAGTAATAATACATAGAAGGGGCAGTGCAGTAATACATAGAAGGGGGCAGTGCAGTAATAATACATAGAAGGGGCAGTGCAGTAATAATACATAGAAGGGGCAGTGCAGTAATACATAGAAGGGGCAGTGCAGTAATAATACATAGAAGGGGCAGTGCAGTAATAATACATAGAAGGGGCAGTGCAGTAATACATAGAATGGGGCAGTGCAGTAATAATACATAGAAGGGGCAGTGCAGTAATAATACATAGAAGGGGCAGTGCAGTAATAATACATAGAAGGGGCAGTGCAGTAATACATAGAAGGGGCAGTGCAGTAATAATACATAGAAGGGGCAGTGCAGTAATAATACATAGAATGGGGCAGTGCAGTAATAATACATAGAAGGGGCAGTGCAGTAATACATAGAAGGGGGCAGTGCAGTAATACATAGAAGGGGCAGTGCAGTAATACATAGAAGGGGCAGTGCAGTAATACATAGAAGGGGCAGTGCAGTAATAATATATAGAAGGGGCAGTGCAGTAATAATACATAGAAGGGGCAGTGCAGTAATAATACATAGAAGGGGCAGTGCAGTAATACATAGAAGGGGCAGTGCAGTAATAATACATAGAAGGGGCAGTGCAGTAATAATACATAGAGGGGGCAGTGCAGTAATAATACATAGAAGGGGCAGTGCAGTAATACATAGAAGGGGCAGTGCAGTAATACATAGAAGGGGCAGTGCAGTAATAATACATAGAAGGGGCAGTGCAGTAATACATAGAGGGGGCAGTGCAGTAATAATACATAGAAGGGGCAGTGCAGTAATACATAGAAGGGGCAGTGCAGTAATACATAGAAGGGGCAGTGCAGTAATAATACATAGAAGGGGCAGTGCAGTAATACATAGAAGGGGCAGTGCAGTAATAATACATAGAAGGGGCAGTGCAGTAATACATAGAAGGGACAGTGCAGTAATAATACATAGAAGGGGCAGTGCAGTAATACATAGATGGGGCAGTGCAGTAATAATACATAGAAGGGGCAGTGCAGTAATAATACATAGAAGGGGCAGTGCAGTAATAATACATAGAAGGGGCAGTGCAGTAATACATAGAGGGGGCAGTGCAGTAATACATAGAAGGGGCAGTGCAGTAATAATACATAGAAGGGGCAGTGCAGTAATACATAGAAGGGGCAGTGCAGTAATAATACATAGAAGGGGCAGTGCAGTAATAATACACAGAAGGGGCAGTGCAGTAATAATACATAGAAGGGGCAGTGCAGTAATACATAGAAGGGGCAGTGCAGTAATAATACATAGAAGGGGCAGTGCAGTAATACATAGAAGGGGCAGTGCAGTAATAATACATAGAAGGGGCAGTGCAGTAATACATAGAAGGAGCAGTGCAGTAATAATACATAGAAGGGGCAGTGCAGTAATACATAGAGGGGGCAGTGCAGTAATACATAGAAGGGGCAGTGCAGTAATAATACATAGAAGGGGCAGTGCAGTAATACATAGAAGGGGCAGTGCAGTAATAATACATAGAAGGGGCAGTGCAGTAATAATACATAGATGGGGCAGTGCAGTAATAATACACAGAAGGGGCAGTGCAGTAATAATACATAGAAGGGGCAGTGCAGTAATAATACATAGAAGGGGCAGTGCAGTAATACATAGAAGGGGCAGTGCAGTAATACATAGAGGGGGCAGTGCAGTAATAATACATAGAAGGGGCAGTGCAGTAATAATACATAGATGGGGCAGTGCAGTAATAATACATAGAAGGGGCAGTGCAGTAATACATAGAAGGGGCAGTGCAGTAATAATACATAGAAGGGGCAGTGCAGTAATAATACACAGAAGGGGCAGTGCAGTAATAATACATAGAAGGGGCAGTGCAGTAATAATACATAGAAGGGGCAGTGCAGTAATACATAGAAGGGGAAGTGCAGTAATAATACACAGAAGGGGCAGTGCAGTAATACATAGAAGGGGCAGTGCAGTAATAATACATAGAAGGGGCAGTGCAGTAATACATAGAAGGGGCAGTGCAGTAATACATAGAAGGAGCAGTGCAGTAATAATACATAGAAGGGGCAGTGCAGTAATACATAGAAGGGGCAGTGCATAAATACATAGAAGGGGCAGTGCAGTAATAATACATAGAAGGGGCAGTGCAGTAATAATACATAGAAGGGGCAGTGCAGTAATAATACATAGAAGGGGCAGTGCAGTAATATATAGAAGGGGCAGTGCAGTAATACATAGAAGGGGCAGTGCAGTAATACATAGAAGGGGCAGTGCAGTAATAATACATAGAAGGGGCAGTGCAGTAATACATAGAAGGGGCAGTGCAGTAATAATACATAGAAGGGGCAGTGCAGTAATAATACATAGAAGGGGCAGTGCAGTAATAATACATAGAAGGGGCAGTGCAGTAATAATACATAGAAGGGGCAGTGCAGTAATACATAGAAGGGGCAGTGCAGTAATAATAGAAGGGGCAGTGCAGTAATAATACATAGAAGGGGCAGTGCAGTAATACATAGAAGGGGCAGTGCAGTAATACATAGAAGGGGCAGTGCAGTAATAATACATAGAAGGGGCAGTGCAGTAATAATACATAGAAGGGGCAGTGCAGTAATACATAGAAGGGGCAGTGCAGTAATAATACATAGAAGGGGCAGTGCAGTAATACATAGATGGGGCAGTGCAGTAATAATACATAGAAGGGGCAGTGCAGTAATAATACATAGAAGGGGCAGTGCAGTAATACATAGAAGGGGCAGTGCAGTAATACATAGAGGGGGCAGTGCAGTAATAATACATAGAAGGAGCAGTGCAGTAATAATACATAGAAGGGGCAGTGCAGTAATACATAGAAGGGGCAGTGCAGTAATACATAGAGGGGGCAGTGCAGTAATACATAGAGGGGGCAGTGCAGTAATAATACATAGAAGGAGCAGTGCAGTAATAATACATAGAAGGGGCAGTGCAGTAATACATAGAAGGGGCAGTGCAGTAATACATAGAGGGGGCAGTGCAGTAATACATAGAAGGGGCAGTGCAGTAATACATAGAAGGGGCAGTGCAGTAATACATAGAGGGGGCAGTGCAGTAATAATACATAGAAGGAGCAGTGCAGTAATAATACATAGAAGGGGCAGTGCAGTAATACATAGAAGGGGCAGTGCAGTAATACATAGAGGGGGCAGTGCAGTAATACATAGAAGGGCAGTGCAGTAATAATACATAGAAGGGGCAGTGCAGTAATAATACATAGAAGGGGCAGTGCAGTAATACATAGAAGGGGCAGTGCAGTAATAATACATAGAAGGGGCAGTGCAGTAATACATAGAAGGGGCAGTGCAGTAATAATACATAGAAGGGGCAGTACAGTAATACATAGAAGGGGCAGTGCAGTAATAATACATAGAAGGGGCAGTGCAGTAATAATACATAGAAGGGGCAGTGCAGTAATAATACATAGAAGGGGCAGTGCAGTAATAATACATAGAAGGGGCAGTGCAGTAATAATACATAGAAGGGGCAGTGCAGTAATACATAGAGGGGGCAGTGCAGTAATAATACATAGAAGGGGCAGTGCAGTAATAATACATAGAAGGGGCAGTGCAGTAATAATACATAGAAGGGGCAGTGCAGTAATACATAGAAGGGGCAGTGCAGTAATAATACATAGAAGGGGCAGTGCAGTAATACATAGAAGGGGCAGTGCAGTAATACATAGAAGGGGCAGTGCAGTAATACATAGAAGGGGCAGTGCAGTAATAATACATAGAAGGGGCAGTGCAGTAATAATACATAGAAGGGGCAGTGCAGTAATAATACACAGAAGGGGCAGTGCAGTAATAATACATAGAAGGGGCAGTGCAGTAATACATAGAAGGGGCAGTGCAGTAATAATACATAGAAGGGGCAGTGCAGTAATACATAGAAGGGGCAGTGCAGTAATAATACATAGAAGGGGCAGTGCAGTAATACATAGAAGGAGCAGTGCAGTAATAATACATAGAAGGGGCAGTGCAGTAATACATAGAGGGGGCAGTGCAGTAATACATAGAAGGGGCAGTGCAGTAATAATACATAGAAGGGGCAGTGCAGTAATACATAGAAGGGGCAGTGCAGTAATAATACATAGAAGGGGCAGTGCAGTAATAATACATAGATGGGGCAGTGCAGTAATAATACACAGAAGGGGCAGTGCAGTAATAATACATAGAAGGGGCAGTGCAGTAATAATACATAGAAGGGGCAGTGCAGTAATACATAGAAGGGGCAGTGCAGTAATACATAGAGGGGGCAGTGCAGTAATAATACATAGAAGGGGCAGTGCAGTAATAATACATAGATGGGGCAGTGCAGTAATAATACATAGAAGGGGCAGTGCAGTAATACATAGAAGGGGCAGTGCAGTAATAATACATAGAAGGGGCAGTGCAGTAATAATACACAGAAGGGGCAGTGCAGTAATAATACATAGAAGGGGCAGTGCAGTAATAATACATAGAAGGGGCAGTGCAGTAATACATAGAAGGGGAAGTGCAGTAATAATACACAGAAGGGGCAGTGCAGTAATACATAGAAGGGGCAGTGCAGTAATAATACATAGAAGGGGCAGTGCAGTAATACATAGAAGGGGCAGTGCAGTAATACATAGAAGGAGCAGTGCAGTAATAATACATAGAAGGGGCAGTGCAGTAATACATAGAAGGGGCAGTGCAGTAATACATAGAAGGGGCAGTGCAGTAATAATACATAGAAGGGGCAGTGCAGTAATAATACATAGAAGGGGCAGTGCAGTAATAATACATAGAAGGGGCAGTGCAGTAATATATAGAAGGGGCAGTGCAGTAATACATAGAAGGGGCAGTGCAGTAATACATAGAAGGGGCAGTGCAGTAATAATACATAGAAGGGGCAGTGCAGTAATACATAGAAGGGGCAGTGCAGTAATAATACATAGAAGGGGCAGTGCAGTAATAATACATAGAAGGGGCAGTGCAGTAATAATACATAGAAGGGGCAGTGCAGTAATAATACATAGAAGGGGCAGTGCAGTAATACATAGAAGGGGCAGTGCAGTAATAATAGAAGGGGCAGTGCAGTAATAATACATAGAAGGGGCAGTGCAGTAATACATAGAAGGGGCAGTGCAGTAATACATAGAAGGGGCAGTGCAGTAATAATACATAGAAGGGGCAGTGCAGTAATAATACATAGAAGGGGCAGTGCAGTAATACATAGAAGGGGCAGTGCAGTAATAATACATAGAAGGGGCAGTGCAGTAATACATAGATGGGGCAGTGCAGTAATAATACATAGAAGGGGCAGTGCAGTAATAATACATAGAAGGGGCAGTGCAGTAATACATAGAAGGGGCAGTGCAGTAATACATAGAGGGGGCAGTGCAGTAATAATACATAGAAGGAGCAGTGCAGTAATAATACATAGAAGGGGCAGTGCAGTAATACATAGAAGGGGCAGTGCAGTAATACATAGAGGGGGCAGTGCAGTAATACATAGAGGGGGCAGTGCAGTAATAATACATAGAAGGAGCAGTGCAGTAATAATACATAGAAGGGGCAGTGCAGTAATACATAGAAGGGGCAGTGCAGTAATACATAGAGGGGGCAGTGCAGTAATACATAGAAGGGGCAGTGCAGTAATACATAGAAGGGGCAGTGCAGTAATACATAGAGGGGGCAGTGCAGTAATAATACATAGAAGGAGCAGTGCAGTAATAATACATAGAAGGGGCAGTGCAGTAATACATAGAAGGGGCAGTGCAGTAATACATAGAGGGGGCAGTGCAGTAATACATAGAAGGGGCAGTGCAGTAATAATACATAGAAGGGGCAGTGCAGTAATAATACATAGAAGGGGCAGTGCAGTAATACATAGAAGGGGCAGTGCAGTAATAATACATAGAAGGGGCAGTGCAGTAATACATAGAAGGGGCAGTGCAGTAATAATACATAGAAGGGGCAGTACAGTAATACATAGAAGGGGCAGTGCAGTAATAATACATAGAAGGGGCAGTGCAGTAATAATACATAGAAGGGGCAGTGCAGTAATAATACATAGAAGGGGCAGTGCAGTAATAATACATAGAAGGGGCAGTGCAGTAATAATACATAGAAGGGGCAGTGCAGTAATACATAGAGGGGGCAGTGCAGTAATAATACATAGAAGGGGCAGTGCAGTAATAATACATAGAAGGGGCAGTGCAGTAATAATACATAGAAGGGGCAGTGCAGTAATACATAGAAGGGGCAGTGCAGTAATAATACATAGAAGGGGCAGTGCAGTAATACATAGAAGGGGCAGTGCAGTAATACATAGAAGGGGCAGTGCAGTAATACATAGAAGGGGCAGTGCAGTAATAATACATAGAAGGGGCAGTGCAGTAATAATACATAGAAGGGGCAGTGCAGTAATAATACACAGAAGGGGCAGTGCAGTAATAATACATAGAAGGGGCAGTGCAGTAATAATACATAGAAGGGGCAGTGCAGTAATACATAGAAGGGGCAGTGCAGTAATAATACATAGAAGGGGCAGTGCAGTAATAATACATAGAAGGGGCAGTGCAGTAATAATACATAGAAGGGGCAGTGCAGTAATAATACATAGAAGGGGCAGTGCAGTAATAATACATAGAAGGGGCAGTGCAGTAATACATAGAAGGGGCAGTGCAGTAATACATAGAAGGGGCAGTGCAGTAATAATACATAGAAGGGGCAGTGCAGTAATAATACATAGAAGGGGCAGTGCAGTAATAATACATAGAAGGGGCAGTGCAGTAATAATACATAGAAGGGGCAGTGCAGTAATAATACATAGAAGGGGCAGTGCAGTAATAATACATAGAAGGGGCAGTGCAGTAATAATACATAGAAGGGGCAGTGCAGTAATACATAGAAGGGGCAGTGCAGTAATAATACATAGAAGGGGCAGTGCAGTAATAATACATAGAAGGGGCAGTGCAGTAATACATAGAAGGGGCAGTGCAGTAATAATACATAGAAGGGGCAGTGCAGTAATAATACATAGAAGGGGCAGTGCAGTAATACATAGAAGGGGCAGTGCAGTAATACATAGAAGGGGCAGTGCAGTAATAATACATAGAAGGGGCAGTGCAGTAATACATAGAAGGGGCAGTGCAGTAATACATAGAAGGGGCAGTGCAGTAATAATACATAGAAGGGGCAGTGCAGTAATACATAGATGGGGCAGTGCAGTAATAATACATAGAAGGGGCAGTGCAGTAATACATAGATGGGGCAGTGCAGTAATAATACATAGATGGGGCAGTGCAGTAATAATACATAGAAGGGGCAGTGCAGTAATAATACATAGAAGGGGCAGTGCAGTAATACATAGAAGGGGCAGTGCAGTAATACATAGAAGGGGCAGTGCAGTAATAATACATAGATGGGGCAGTGCAGTAATACATAGATGGGGCAGTGCAGTAATAATACATAGAAGGGGCAGTGCAGTAATACATAGAAGGGGCAGTGTAGTAATAATACATAGAAGGGGCAGTGCAGTAATACATAGAAGGGGCAGTGCAGTAATACATAGAAGGGGCAGTGCAGTAATAATACATAGAAGGGGCAGTGCAGTAATAATACATAGAAGGGGCAGTGCAGTAATAATACATAGAAGGGGCAGTGCAGTAATAATACATAGAAGGGGCAGTGCAGTAATAATACATAGAAGGGGCAGTGCAGTAATAATACATAGAAGGGGCAGTGCAGTAATACATAGAAGGGGCAGTGCAGTAATACATAGAAGGGGCAGTACAGTAATAATACATAGAAGGGGCAGTGCAGTAATAATACATAGAAGGGGCAGTGCAGTAATAATACATAGATGGGGCAGTATAGAGAGCTGGAGAGGCGGCTGCCTATGCTCTTATAGCAGATCTACTTTTGGAATCTTCGCTCAGGAGGTAACATGTTCGCTTTAAAGGGATTGTTCACCCAAAGATTCTTTCTTTCAAATCAACTGATGCCAGAGATTTGTAATTTACTTCTATAAAAAAAAAAGTCTAGTCTTCTACTACTTATCAGCTGCTGTATGTCCTGCAGGAAGTGGTGTATTCTCTCCAGTCTGACACAGTGCTCTCTGCTGCCACCTCTGTCCATGTCAGGAACTGTCCAGAGCAGCAGCAAATCCCCATAGAGAACCTCTCCTGCTCTGGACAGTTCCTGACATGGACAGAGGTGGCAGCAGAGAGCACTGTGTCAGACTGGAGAGAATACAGCGCTCCCTGCAGGACATCTGTAGTATCCCAGTATAGGTGTACCACTAACTTGCTATTGCACCTGGGTAAAGTAACTCTGTGAATCAGCTTCTCACAGTGGTGTGAGGTGTTTTCCCCACTAGGTGGCACTGCTGTGTGTTTTATATGCCTTGTTCTCTGCACAGCTGAAGGGAATGCTGGGTTACCATGTTGTATGTCACATGTTATTCTTCTGTCCAATCACAGGTGCAGGTGAGTTCCTTCTTTTTCCTGTTGGGAGGAGTTAGTTCTCTCGTCAGTCACTAGAGGGAGTGTTATGAGCCAAAGTGTGATACTTACCCGTCTCCTGGTTAGATGCAGCACAGATGATGCGTCTTCGGTGTTTGCTGTAATCCTGTACATTGCCTCTGTTTGTTGGGCTAACATGGCGGCCTGTCGGGCCCCACTGCTGAACGCCATTCTCCGGCGGGGTGGCAACATTCCGCTGTAGAGTGGCTGAAAAGCGACATTGTCACAATTTGCTGCTGCCTGCTATGGTGGCTAACTTGCATGATCCGGTGACCGACACCAATGTGTACGTCTGTTGGGAGCGCCACTCCTGACGTCAGCTGTTGCCTGGAGACTGGGACGCTACATGCTGTAACCACGGAAGCTCTAGCGGCCGACGAAGTTCCTAAAACGGACCCTTGAACATTGAAACAATTTTTTTCAGGCGGACTTGTATGGATGATATCCATGTGGAAATAAGACTTTATCAGAGACTTTGTATAAATATGGAACATTATGGTATTTCCCATGCGCGAGACAAAAAAATTTTGTTCATTTTCTGCTCACTGTATTCTCATTTGAGTGCACTCTATATTGTTCACTTTGCGATTTATTATATATACACTACTATTGTCCGCCTATGTATTATATTCACTTGTAACACCAGATGAATGCATTTATAATCACTATGATTGACGTATGACTTCACGAATGGGAGACACTGACCAAGAGGATGCCTAGGCCTCACCACACTGACCAAGAGGGCGCCTGGGCCTCACCACACTGACCAAGAGGGCGCCTGGGCCTCACCAGACTGACCAAGAGGATGCCTGGACCTCACCACACTGACCAAGAGGGCGCCTGGGCCTCACCACACTGACCAAGAGGGCGCCTGGGCCTCACCAGACTGACCAAGAGGGCGCCTGGGCCTCAACACACTGACCAAGAGGGCACCTGGGCCTCACCAGACTGACCAAGAGGGCGCCTGGACCTCACCACACTGACCAAGAGGGCGCCTGGGCCTCACCACACTGACCATGAGGATGCCTGGGCCTCACCAGACTGACCAAGAGGGCGCCTGGGCCTCACCACACTGACCAAGAGGATGCCTGGGCCTCACCACACTGACCAAGAGGATGCCTGGGCCTCACCACACTGACCATAGCATTTGGGCCAGCTCCCTGTTGTTCCTGACCTCAGTCCCTGTTCCTAGTCCCTGTCCGCTGCTTACCCATTGTTCCTGAGCTCTGCCTGCCACCTGCGGTTACGCCTACAGACCTCTGCCTGCATTACCATCTGCCTACTGCTCCTGCCACGCCTCGCCTGCCGTCACTAGCAACCAAGCCAGGGGTAGTGACCTGGTCGCCTGCCGCAGCAAGTCCATCCCGCCTTGCGGCGGGCTCTGGTGAAAACCAGCGGCCCCTTAGACTCCGCTCCCTGGTGAGGTTAGTGCCATCGCTAGTGACAGTTCAGTGGATCCACTACTCCAGGCGTTACAGCCTGGACCTCACCACACTGACCAAGAGGATGCCTGGGCCTCACCAGACTGACCAAGAGGGCGCCTGGGCCTCACCAGACTGACCAAGAGGGCGCCTGGGCCTCACCACACTGACCATGAGGATGCCTGGGCCTCACCACACTGACCATGAGGATGCCTGGACCTCACCAGACTGACCAAGAGGGCGCCTGGGCCTCACCACACTGACCAAGAGGGCGCCTGGGCCTCACCACACTGGCCAAGAGGGCGCCTGGGTCTCACCACACTGGCCAAGAGGGCGCCTGGGCCTCACCACACTGGCCAAGAGGGCGCCTGGGCCTCACCACACTGGCCAAGAGGGCGCCTGGGCCTCACCACACTGGCCAAGAGGGCGCCTGGGCCTCACCACACTGACCAAGAGGGCGTCCGGGCATCCTCTTGATCAGTGTGGTGAGGTCCAGGCGCCATCTTAGTCAGTCTGGTGAGGCCCCAGCATCCTCTTGGTCAGTCTGGTAAGGCCCAGGCATCCTCTTGGTCAGTCTGGTGAGGCCCAGGCATCCTCTTGGTCAGTCTGGTAAGGCCCAGGCATCCTCTTGGTCAGTCTGGTGAGACCCAGGCATCCTCTTGGCAGGTCTGTATTAACAGCTGCTGCTGCCCTAGGCACTAAACCTGAAGACGCCCCATTTACACGCACCTATTGGCGATACCAGACCTGACCAATACCACCATACCCCCCACCCCCCGGGAAAAGACACCAGATTTACTGGCAAGTCTGAACGTTAGGAGGGAAACTAAAAAAATAAAAAGTAAAAAAGTAGTTTTTTTTTGTCCCCCTGCAAGGTGCTGCCCTAGGCACCGGACCACGGGTGCCTAGTGGTAAATACGGCCCTGCCTCTTAGTCAATGTGGTGAGACCCGGCATCCTCCTGGTCAGTGTAGTGAGGCCCAGGCATCCTCTTGGTCAGTGTGGTGAGGCCCAGGCGCCCTCTTGGTCAGTGTGGTGAGGCCCAGGCATCCTCTTGGTCAGTGTGGTGAGGCCCAGGCGCCCTCTTGGTCAGTCTGGTGAGGCCCAGGCGCCCTCTTGGTCAGTGTGGTGAGGCCCAGGCGCCCTCTTGGTCAGTGTGGTGAGGCCCAGGCATCCTCTTGGTCAGTGTGGTGAGGCCCAGGCATCCTCTTGGTCAGTGTGGTGAGGCCCAGGCGCCCTCTAGGTCAGTGTTGTGAGGTCCAGGCGCCCTCTTGGTCAGTCTGGTGAGGCCCAGGCATCCTCTTGGTCAATGTGGTGAGGCCTAGGCGCCCTCTTGGTCAGTGTGGTGAGGCCCAGGCGCCCACTTGGTCATTGTGGTGAGGCCCAGGCACCCTCTTGGTCAGTCTGGTGAGGCCCCAGCATCCTCTTGTTCAGTGTGGTGAGGTCCAGGTGCCCTCTTGGTCAGTGTGGTGAGGCCCAGGTGCCCTCTTGGTAAGAGTGGTGAGGCCCAGGCGCCCTCTTGGTCAGTCTGGTGAGGCCCAGGCGCCCTCTTGGTCAGTCTGGTGAGGCCCAGCATCCTCTTGGTCAGTGTGGTGAGGCCCAGGCATCCTCTTGGTCAGTGTGGTGAGGCCCAGCCATCCTCTTGGTCAGTCTGGTGAGGCCCAGCATCCTCTTGGTCAGTGTGGTGAGGCCCAGCATCCTCTTGGTCAGTGTGGTGAGGCCCAGCATCCTCTTGGTCAGTGTGGTGAGGCCCATGCGTCCTCTTGGTCAATGTGGTGAGGTCCAGGTGCCCTCTTGGTAAGTGTGGTGAGGCCCCGGCATCCTCTTGGTCAGTGTGGTGAGGCCCAGGTGCCCTCTTGGTCAGTCTGGTGAGGTCCAGGCGCCCTCTTGGTCAGTGTGGTGAGGCCCAGGAATCCTCTTGGTCAGTGTGGTGAGGCCCAGGCGCCCTCTTGATCAGTGCTGTGAGGCCCAGGCATCCTCTTGGTCAGTGTGGTGAGGCCCAGACGCCCTCTTGGTCAGTGTGGTGAGGCCTAGTTGCCCTCTTGGTCAGTGTGTTGAGGCCCATGCATCCTCTTGGTCAGTGTGGTGAGGCCAAGGCATCCTCTTGGTCAGTCTGGTGAGGCCCAGGCCCCCTCTTGGTCAGTCTGGTGAGGCCCAGGAATCCTCTTGGTCAGTGTGGTGAGGCCCAGGAATCCTCTTGGTCAGTGTGGTGAGGCCCAGGTGCCCTCTTGGTCAGTCTGGTGAGGCCCAGGCGCCCTCTTGGTCAGTCTGGTGAGGCCCAGGCGCCCTCTTGGTCAGTCTGGTGAGGCCCAGGCGCCCTCTTGGTCAGTCTGGTGAGGCCCAGGCATCCTCTTGATCAGTCTGGTGAGGCCCAGGCGCCATCTTGGTCAGTGTGGTGAGGCCCAGGCGCCCTCTTGGTCAGTCTGGTGAGGCCCAGGCGCCCTCTTGGTCAGTGTGGTGAGGCCTAGTTGCCCTCTTGGTCAGTGTGTTGAGGCCCATGCATCCTCTTGGTCAGTCTGGTGAGGCCCATGCATCCTCTTGGTCAGTCTGGTGAGGCCCAGGCGCCCTCTTGGTCAGTCTGGTGAGGCCCAGCATCCTCTTGGTCAGTGTGGTGAGGCCCAGGCGCCCTCTTGGTCAGTGTGGTAAGGCCCAGGCGCCCTCTTGGTCAGTGTGGTGAGGCCCAGGCGCCCTCTTGGTCAGTGTGGTGAGGCCCAGGCATCCTCTTGGTCAGTGTAGTGAGGCCTAGGCTCCCTCTTGGTCAGTGTGGTGAGGCCCAGGCGCCCTCTTGGTCATTGTGGTGAGGCCCCAGCATCCTCTTGGTCAGTGTGGTGAGGCCCAGGCGCCCACTTGGTCATTGTGGTGAGGCCCAGGCATCCTCTTGGTCAGTGTAGTGAGGACTAGGCTCCCTCTTGGTAAGTGTGGTGAGGCCCCAGCATCTTCTTGGTCAATGTGGTGAGGGCCCTCTTGGTCAGTCTGGTGAGGCCCAGGCATCCTCAGAGGATGCCGGGGCCTCACCAGACTGACCAAGAGGATGCTGGGGCCTCACCACAATGACCAAGAGGGCACCTGGGCCTCACCACACTGACCAAGAGGATGCCTGGGCCTCACCACACTGACCAAGAGGATGCCTGGGCCTCACCACAATGACCAAGTGGGCACCTGGGCCTCACCACACTGACCAAGAGGGCGCCTGGAACTCACTACACTGACCAAGAGGATGCCTGGAACTCACCACACTGACCAAGAGGGCACCTGGGCCTCACCACACTGACCAAGAGGATGCTGGGGCCTCACCACACTGACCAAGAGGGCACCTGGGCCTCACCACACTGACCAAGAGGGCGCCTGGGCCTCACCACACTGACCAAGAAGATGCTTGGGCCTCACCACAATGACCAAGAGGGCGCCTGGGCCTCACCACACTGACCAAGAGGATGCCTGGGCCTCACCACACTGACCAAGAGGGCGTCCAGGCATCCTCTTGATCAGTGTGGTGAGGCCCAGGCATCCTCTTGGTCAGTCTGGTGAGACCCAGGCATCCTCTTGGCAGGTCTGTATTAACAGCTGCTGCTGCCCTAGGCACTAAACCTGAAGACGCCCCATTTACACGCACCTATTGGCGATACCAGACCTGACCAATACCACCATACCCCCCACCCCCCTGGAAAAGACACCAGATTTACTGGCAAGTCTGAACGTTAGGAGGGAAACTAAAAAAATTAAAAGTAAAAAATTAGTTTTTTTTTGTCCCCCTGCAAGGTGCTGCCCTAGGCACCGGACCACGGGTGCCTAGTGGTAAATACGGCCCTGCCTCTTGGTCAGTCTGGTGAGGCCCAGGCATCCTCTTGGTCAGTGTGGTGAGGTCAAGGCGCCCTCTTGGTCAATGTGGTGAGGCCCAGACGCCCTCTTGGTCAATGTGGTGAGGCCCAGCATCCTCTTGGTCAGTGTGGTGAGGCCCCATCATCCTCTTGGTCAATGTGGTGAGACCCGGCATCCTCCTGGTCAGTGTAGTGAGGCCCAGGCATCCTCTTGGTCAGTCTGGTGAGGCCCAGGCACCCTATTGGTCAGTGTGGTGAGGCCCAGGCGCCCTCTTGGTCAGTCAGGTGAGGCCCAGGCGCCCTCTTGGTCAGTGTGGTGAGGCCCAGGCACCCTATTGGTCAGTGTGGTGAGGCCCAGGCGCCCTCTAGGTCAGTGTTGTGAGGTCCAAGCGCCCTCTTGGTCAGTCTGGTGAGGCCCAGGCATCCTCTTGGTCAATGTGGTGAGGCCTAGGCGCCCTCTTGGTCAGTGTGGTGAGGCCCAGGCGCCCACTTGGTCATTGTGGTGAGGCCCAGGCATCCTCTTGGTCAGTCTGGTGAGGCCCAGGCATCCTCTTGGTCAATGTGGTGAGGCCTAGACGCCCTCTTGGTCAGTGTGGTGAGGCCCAGGCGCCCACTTGGTCATTGTGGTGAGGCCCAGGCGCCCTCTTGGTCAGTGTGGTGAGGCCCGGGCGCCCTCTTGGTCAGTGTGGTGAGGCCCGGGCGCCCTCTTGGTCAGTCTGGTGAGGCCCAGGCATCCTCTTGGTCAGTGTGGTGAGGCCCAGGCGCCCTCTTGGTCAGTCAGGTGAGGCCCAGGCTCCCTCTTGGTCAGTCTGGTGAGGCCCAGGCGCCCTCTTGGTCAGTGTGGTGAGGCCCAGGTGCCCTCTTGGTCAGTGTGGTGAGGCCCAGGTGCCCTCTTGGTCAGTGTGGTGAGGCCCAGGTGCCCTCTTGGTCAATGTGGTGAGGCCCAGGTGCCCTCTTGGTCAGTGTGGTGAGGCCCAGGCATCCTCTTGGTCAGTCTGGTGAGGCCTAGTTGCCCTCTTGGTCAGTGTGGTGAGGCCCAGGCATCCTCTTAGTCAGTGTGGTGAGGTCCAGGCATCCTCTTGGTCAGTGTGGTGAGGCCCAGGCATCCTCTTGGTCAGTCTGGTGAGGCCCCAGCATCCTCTTGTTCAGTGTGGTGAGGCCCAGGTGCCCTCTTGGTCAGAGTGGTGAGGCCCAGGTGCCCTCTTGGTCAGAGTGGTGAGGCCCAGGTGCCCTCTTGGTCAGAGTGGTGAGGCCCAGGTGCCCTCTTGGTCAGTGTGGTGAGGCCCAGGTGCCCTCTTGGTCAGAGTGGTGAGGCCCAGGCGCCCTCTTGGTCAGTCTGGTGAGGCCCAGGCGCCCTCTTGGTCAGTCTGGTGAGGCCCAGCATCCTCTTGGTCAGTCTGGTGAGGCCCAGGCATCCTCTTGGTCAGTGTGGTGAGGCCCAGGCATCCTCTTGTTCAGTCTGGTGAGGCCCAGCATCCTCTTGGTCAGTGTGGTGAGGCCCAGCATCCTCTTGGTCAGTGTGGTGAGGCCCAGCATCCTCTTGGTCAGTGTGGTGAGGCCCATGCGTCCTCTTGGTCAGTGTGGTGAGGTCCAGGCGCCCTCTTGGTCAGTGTGGTGAGGCCCAGACGCCCTCTTGGTCAGTCTGGTGAGGCCCCAGCATCCTCTTGGTCAGTGTGGTGAGGCCCAGACGCCCTCTTGGTCAGTGTGGTGAGGCCCAGACGCCCTCTTGGTCAGTGTGGTGAGGCCCAGGCGCCCTCTTGGTCAGTGTGTTGAGGCCCATGCATCCTCTTGGTCAGTCTGGTGAGGCCCAGGCATCCTCTTGGTCAGTCTGGTGAGGCCCAGGCCCCCTCTTGGTCAGTGTGGTGAGGCCCAGGAATCCTCTTGGTCAGTGTGGTGAGGCCCAGGTGCCCTCTTGGTCAGTCTGGTGAGGCCCAGGCGCCCTCTTGGTCAGTCTGGTGAGGCCCAGGCATCCTCTTGGTCAGTGTGGTGAGGCCCAGGCATCCTCTTGGTCAGTGTGGTGAGGCCCAGCATCCTCTTGGTCAGTGTGGTGAGGCCCAGCATCCTCTTGGTCAGTGTGGTGAGGCCCAGCATCCTCTTGGTCAGTGTGGTGAGGCCCCAGCGTCCTCTTGGTCAATGTGGTGAGGCCCAGGTGCCCTCTTGGTCAGTCTGGTGAGGCCCAGCATCCTCTTGGTCAGTCTGGTGAGGCCCAGCATCCTCTTGGTCAGTCTGGTGAGGCCCAGGCATCCACTTGGTCAGTGTGGTGAGGCCCAGGCGCCCTCTTGGTCAGTGTGGTGAGGCGCAGGTGCCCTCTTGGTCAGTTTGGTGAGGCCCATGCTCCCTCTTGGTCAGTTTGGTGAGGCCCAGGCGCCCTCTTGGTCAGTGTGGTGAGGCCCAGGCGCCCTCTTGGTCAGTGTGGTGAGGCCCAGGTGCCCTGTTGGTCAGTGTGGTGAGGTCCAGGCATCCTCTTGGTCAGTCTGGTGAGGCCTAGTTGCCCTCTTGGTCAGTCTGGTGAGGCCCAGGCATCCTCTTGGTCAGTGTGGTGAGGCCCAGGCATCCTCTTGGTCAGTGTGGTGAGGTCCAGGCGCCCTCTTGGTCAGTGTGGTGAGGCGCAGGTGCCCTCTTGGTCAGTTTGGTGAGGCCCATGCTCCCTCTTGGTCAGTTTGGTGAGGCCCAGGCGCCCTCTTGGTCAGTGTGGTGAGGCCCAGGCGCCCTCTTGGTCAGTGTGGTGAGGCCCAGGTGCCCTTTTGGTCAGTCTGGTGAGGTCCAGGCATCCTCTTGGTCAGTCTGGTGAGGCCTAGTTGCCCTCTTGGTCAGTCTGGTGAGGCCCAGGCATCCTCTTGGTTAGTGTGGTGAGGCCCAGGCATCCTCTTGGTCAGTGTGGTGAGGCCCAGCATCCTTTTGGTCAGTGTGGTGAGGTCCAGGTGCCCTATTGGTCAGTGTGGTGAGGCCCAGGCGTCCTCTTGGTCAGTGTGGTGAGGTCCAGGTGCCCTCTTGGTCAGTGTGGTGAGGCCCAGGCATCCTCTTGGTCAGTGTGGTGAGGCCCAGCATCCTCTTGGTCAGTGTGGTGAGGCCCAGGCGCCCTCTTGGTCAGTGTGGTGAGGCCCAGGCATCCTCTTGGTCAGTCAGGTGAGGCCCAGGTGCCCTCTTGGTCAGTGTGGTGATGTTCAGGTGCCCTCTTGGTCAGTGTGGTGAGGTCCAGGTGCCCTCTTGGTCAGTCTGGTGAGGCCCAGGCGCCCTCTTGGTCAGTGTGGTGAGGCTCAGCATCCTCTTGGTCAGTGAAGTGAGGTCCAGGTGCCCTCTTGGTCAGTGTGGTGAGGCCCAGGCGCCCTCTTGGTCAGTGTGGTGAGGTCCAGGCATCCTCTTGGTCAGTCTGGTGAGGCCCAGGCATCCTCTTGGTCAGTGTGGTGAGGCCCAGGCATACTTTTGGTCAGTGTGGTGAGCGCCCTCTCGGGGCCCTCACATTGTCTCAGAGGGGCCAGCGCACCCACCATACTGGGGACCTCACATCGCCTTTGCAGTGACTAGCACCCCCCATCCCGGGGCCCTCACATCGCCTTTGCATTGACTAACACCCCCAGGTAAGCGGCATCCTCTCTTTCATTGGCCTGGCAGAGTCCCCCGGCGTCCGTTCTTCCGTCTCTCCTTTGGCATATGACTGGTATCACTTGTGCAGCAGTGAGCTGGGAGAACAAACATCGGGGGACTAAGCCAGGCAGGGTGAGTGTGTGTGTGGGGGGGAGAACAGGGGCCCGTACAAGATTCATGGGGCCCCACAGTAATGAGAGAGCTGCTGGCGCTCTCAGCTGGTCCTATGACGGGACTTCCTATCAGTGTTCTGCGCTGCGTGTAATGTCGGCAAATCTCAGGCGGGCCGCTCAGAGCTAGTTAGAGGGCCGGATTTGGCCCCCGGGGCCCCGTACAATACCAGAGGCTGCTTTACATGATCCTGAGTAACAGATGTCTGTGGGCTTTCTAGCCTCCTACCTACTTTGCTTATGGGACTTGTCTCCTGGCAGTCACATTCACGGACACCAGGGTGGACTACTTTATTGGTTCTATATGTGAGGGACACGTCACCCCCTGCTTGGACATCAGACATCTTCATATCTTTGTTAAGTAAAAATATTTAAGCAATAAAAATAGATTTCCAGTCCTCCACACCCCCCATCTACTGATGACCCCATCTACTGATGAACCCCATCTAAGATGACCCCATCTACTGATGACCCCATCTACTGATGACCCCATCAAAGATGACTCCATCTACTGATAACCCCCATCTACTGATGACCCCCATCTAAGATGACCCCATCTACTGATGACCCCCATCTAAGATGACTCCATCTACTGATAACCCCCATCTACTGATCATCTACTGTATATTACTCTGTATACTGTTCTGTATATTACTCTGTATACTACTCTGTATATTACTCTGTATACTGTTCTGTATATTACTCTGTATATTACTCTGTATACTACTCTGTATATTACTCTGTATACTGTTCTGTATATTACTCTGTATATTATTCTGTATACTACTCTGTATATTACTCTGTATACTGTTCTGTATATTACTCTGTATACTATTCTGTATATTACTCTGTATACTACTCTGTATATTACTATGTATACTGTTCTGTTTATTACTCTGTATATTATTTTGTATATTACTCTGTATACTACTCTGTATATTACTATGTATACTGTTCTGTATATTACTCTGTATACTGTTCTGTATATTACTATGTATACTGTTCTGTATATTACTCTGTATACTGTTCTGTATATTACTCTGTATATAGCTCTGTATACTGTTCTGTATATTACTCTGTATACTGTTCTGTATATTACTCTGTATATTATTCTGTATATTACTCTGTATACTACTCTGTATATTACTCTGTATACTGTTCTGTATATTACTCTGTATACTATTCTGTATATTACTCTGTATACTACTCTGTATATTACTATGTATACTGTTCTGTTTATTACTCTGTATATTATTTTGTATATTACTCTGTATACTGTTCTGTATATTACTCTGTATATAGCTCTGTATACTGCATATTATTCTGTATACTGTTCTGTATATTACTCTGTATACTACTCTGTTTATTACTCTGTATATTATTCTGTATATTACTCTGTATATTACTATGTATACTGTTCTGTATATAGCTCTGTATATTACTCTGTATACTGTTCTGTATATTACTCTGTATACTGTTCTGTATATTACTCTGTATATAGCTCTGTATACTGTTCTGTATATTACTCTGTATATAGCTCTGTATACTGTTCTGTATATTACTCTGTATATTGCTCTGTATACTGTTCTGTATATTACTATGTATACTGTTATGTATATTACTCTGTATACTGTTATGTATATTACTCTGTATACTGTTCTGTATATTACTCTGTATATTGCTCTGTATACTGTTCTGTATATTACTCTGTATATTGCTCTGTATACTGTTATGTATATTACTCTGTATACTGTTCTGTATATTGCTCTGTATACAGCTCTGTATATTACTCTGTATACTGTTCTGTATATTGCTCTGTATACTGTTCTGTATATAGCTCTGTATATTACTCTGTATATTGCTCTGTATACTGTTCTGTATATTACTCTGTATACTGTTCTGTATACTGTTCTGTATATTGCTCTGTATATTACTCTGTATACAGTTCTGTATATTGCTCTGTATATTACTCTGTATACTGTTCTGTATATTGCTCTGTATACTGTACTGTATTTTACTCTGTATACTGTTCTGTATATTACTCTGTATATTATTCTGTATATTACTCTGTATACTACTCTGTATATTACTATGTATACTGTTCTGTTTATTACTCTGTATATTATTTTGTATATTACTCTGTATACTACTCTGTATATTACTATGTATACTGTTCTGTATATTACTCTGTATACTGTTCTGTATATTACTATGTATACTGTTCTGTATATTACTCTGTATACTGTTCTGTATATTACTCTGTATATAGCTCTGTATACTGTTCTGTATATTACTCTGTATACTGTTCTGTATATTACTCTGTATATTATTCTGTATATTACTCTGTATACTACTCTGTATATTACTCTGTATACTGTTCTGTATATTACTCTGTATACTATTCTGTATATTACTCTGTATACTACTCTGTATATTACTATGTATACTGTTCTGTTTATTACTCTGTATATTATTTTGTATATTACTCTGTATACTGTTCTGTATATTACTCTGTATATAGCTCTGTATACTGCATATTATTCTGTATACTGTTCTGTATATTACTCTGTATACTACTCTGTTTATTACTCTGTATATTATTCTGTATATTACTATGTATACTGTTCTGTATATAGCTCTGTATATTACTCTGTATACTGTTCTGTATATTACTCTGTATACTGTTCTGTATATTACTCTGTATATAGCTCTGTATACTGTTCTGTATATTACTCTGTATATTGCTCTGTATACTGTTCTGTATATTACTATGTATACTGTTCTGTATATTACTCTGTATATAGCTCTGTATATTACTCTGTATATAGCTCTGTATACTGTTCTGTATATTACTCTGTATACTGTTCTGTATATTACTCTGTATATTATTCTGTATATTACTCTGTATACTACTCTGTATATTACTCTGTATACTGTTCTGTATATTACTCTGTATACTATTCTGTATATTACTCTGTATACTACTCTGTATATTACTATGTATACTGTTCTGTTTATTACTCTGTATATTATTTTGTATATTACTCTGTATACTGTTCTGTATATTACTCTGTATATAGCTCTGTATACTGCATATTATTCTGTATACTGTTCTGTATATTACTCTGTATACTACTCTGTTTATTACTCTGTATATTATTCTGTATATTACTATGTATACTGTTCTGTATATAGCTCTGTATATTACTCTGTATACTGTTCTGTATATTACTCTGTATACTGTTCTGTATATTACTCTGTATATAGCTCTGTATACTGTTCTGTATATTACTCTGTATATTGCTCTGTATACTGTTCTGTATATTACTATGTATACTGTTATGTATATTACTCTGTATACTGTTATGTATATTACTCTGTATACTGTTCTGTATATTACTCTGTATATTGCTCTGTATACTGTTCTGTATATTACTCTGTATATTGCTCTGTATACTGTTATGTATATTACTCTGTATACTGTTCTGTATATTGCTCTGTATACAGCTCTGTATATTACTCTGTATACTGTTCTGTATATTGCTCTGTATACTGTTCTGTATATAGCTCTGTATATTACTCTGTATATTGCTCTGTATACTGTTCTGTATATTACTCTGTATACTGTTCTGTATACTGTTCTGTATATTGCTCTGTATATTACTCTGTATACTGTTCTGTATATTGCTCTGTATACTGTACTGTATTTTACTCTGTATACTGTTCTGTATATTACTCTGTATATTATTCTGTATACTGTTCTGTATATTACTATGTATACTGTTCTGTATATTACTCTGTATACTGTTCTGTATATAGCTCTGTATATTACTCTGTATACTGTTCTGTATATTACTATGTATACTGTTCTGTATATTACTCTGTATATAGCTCTGTATACTGTTCTGTATATTACTCTGTATACTGTTCCGTATATAGCTCTGTAGTTCCGTATATAGCTCTGTATATTACTCTGTATACTGTTCTGTATATTACTCTGTATACTGTTCCGTATACAGCTCTGTATATTACTCTGTATACTGTTCTGTATATAGCTCTGTATATTGTTCTGTATACTACTATGTATACTGTTCTGTATATAACTCTGTATATTGTTCTGTATATTACTCTGTATACTGTTCTGTATATTACTCTGTATATTACTCTGTATACTGTTCTGTATATTACTATGTATACTGTTCTGTATATAGCTCTGTATACTGTTCTGTATATAGCTCTGTATATTACTCTGTATATTACTCTGTATATTACTCTGTATACTGTTCTGTATATAGCTCTGTATATTACTCTGTATACTGTTCTGTATATTGCTCTGTATGTGTTGTGAAATTTATGGAGTTATTCTAAATTAAGAAATATGCAACCAAATTGTCTACAATGCTTTTATTTTACTTTTACAGCATTTTGCTGTATACACATTGTTACTTGTATGCCCTTTTACATTTCAATAAAACTGATTGGGGGGGATATATATAAAACCCGCTCCTGAGGTGTCTATTCTACAGATACACAGCTCTTACAGTAAAGAACCCGCTCCTGAGGTGTCTATTCTACAGATACACAGCTCTTACAGTAAAGAACCCGCTCCTGAGGTGTCTATTCTACAGATACACAGCTCTTACAGTAAAGAACCCGCTCCTGTGGTGTCTATTCTACAGATACACAGCTCTTACAGTAAAGAACCCGCTCCTGAGGTGTCTATTCTACAGATACACAGCTCTTACAGTAAAGAACCCGCTCCTGAGGTGTCTATTCTACAGATACACAGCTTACTGTAAAGAACCCGCTCCTGAGGTGTCTATTCTACATATACACAGCTCTTACAGTAAAGAACCAGCTCCTGAGGTGTCTATTCTACAGATACACAGCTTACTGTAAAGAACCCGCTCCTGAGGTGTCTATTCTACATATACACAGCTCTTACAGTAAAGAACCAGCTCCTGAGGTGTCTATTCTACAGATACACAGCTTACTGTAAAGAACCCGCTCCTGAGGAGTCCCCCATACACCTTATACTGACATCATCTGTCTGTGGAGAGTCAGGAGCCAACAGACTGCTCTGTTTCTTTCCAGACAGCTCCGACACCTATGTTACCTCCTGCTATATCTTCCTCCGAGACTCCTCTGCCCTCTCTAGACCACTCCAGACTCTGCTGTCACTTTTCAGACTTATCTGATCCACTCCAGACTCCTCAAGAATATTTACCCCCCCCCCCCCCATGTTATGTCATGTTCCTTTATCTCCCCCCAGAACCCGTCTCTTCTTCTAGACTCCGTCCTCTCCAGACTCTTCTCTTCTCTCTTCCCTGCAGGACACCGCAAAAACACCGAACCCCCATGCTACATAGTGACCTTCATGCTACATAGTGACCCCCATGCTACATACTGACTGTAGTATACCAGAGCATGGTTCCTGTGGCTGGGCTGAGGATGGCACCTGTAAACAAGTGTTTTATTGTCTAAACTATTTTGTGTATTTCTCTGTACCAGTAACTGGCAGGCAGAGATAGGTTACATGCTTACACTGCACACTACACAACAGCGCCATCTACTGACCTTAGTGGGAACTGCTCTAGGTAGTGTGGTAAGCTTGGAAGTTGCTAGAAGGGGGTGTGGTTATGCAGATAGGCCCCCTATATAAGGCTAGCTGTTGCAGAGCTTAGCTGAGACAGGAGACAAGAGACTAGTGAGACAAGTGACCAGCTGTAGAGGGAATAACATCACCTCAGGAGATCACCACAGAGAGAAAAGCTGCTGAGGGGAACAAGGAGAAAGATCTTACACAGAGCAGCAAGAGAACAAACAGCTGGAGGTGAGAGAAAGAGAGACCCTGAGAGACAGTTTGTCAGGTGCCCCCTCAGGAAAGGGTCAGCACATATACAGTCAGTGGGAATCCTAAAGACAGACACCCAGTGGAGAGACTTGGCTGTAGGAGGGAGCCGAGTTAACTTAGCCTCGGCACCCATCTTCCTGACATTCGGGGGGTAGGATTGACTAGGACCCCTGGATCCTCTGGGAACCGAAAGTTGTGGCCTAAGGCCCGGCCCAGTAACTTTGCAGGAAGCTCCCTGGCAGACAGGGAGGGGAGAAGCAGACTCAAGCACCATTGGGAGAAGTCCACAGGATCACAGTGCTCACCAGCGTCCCACACGTACTGGCAGACCAGGACCTAAGGCAGGTCGTCTCTCTACACACCACCAGGCTCTCACAAGCACAGTAGCTCAGTCAAAGCCGCCAGTAGTCACTGCTGTGTACCAAAGGACTGTATAACACCTGCAAGTCTTACAGTAAAGGAGTTGTTGTTACACTGCCTCCCTCCTTGTCTCCCTGTTGTCTGGTCCACCTGCACCACACCACCATCAAGGGCCATATTACCAGGCAGCAGTATTTTGGGGTTGGCCCCGGGGGAACTACAGGTCCACACCACCGACCACCTTACACACGGGTGCAGCCCCCCTACAGAAACCGCTGCAGCAGCCACAGAAGAGAGAGTGATACCAGGGAAGCGCCAGAGAGTCCCCCTGTACCTGCAGAAGCCCTCGTGCCCACCTGTGACCGTGACAAAGTTCCAGCCATCCTGCAGGTATAGCACACTCTCCCCCTGCAGCCCTCAGTGCATCCCCTCACAGAGGAGCTCAGCGCCACGCTACCAGGAGAGACTACCAACACCATCATCCTCTCCTCACTCCCCTCACTCTCTTCCCATTACCCCGGCTCGCTGCATAGTTCTCTTTTGGCGTCACGAACAGGATAGGCTGTGTGCCTGTCACAAAGTACCAACACCTCAGCTGTGAGAAAACTGCCCTCAAGTGTGTGCTAACCGCAAAAGAGGGGGAACACTGTACCCACAGAGACTTTAACTGTATGCTGCTTGTGAGAAAAGACTGCTAAAGTGTTTCTGCTACTGTTTTACTGAACTGTTTCGCCTGAGAGAAACTTTGCTTAAAAGAGGGGGAAGATGGAACCCATTTCCCTGTGTGTGGATTTGCAGATGTTCAGCATGGACCTTGCTTTATTGAAAGAGACTTTACAAGCCACCATGTTTGTTTCACTGTGCCACCTTTACTGTGCTCTCAGAGACTTTGCCACTATCCTAAAGAAGAAGGATTTGTTTGCTGCGTCACAGTCGCAGTGCACCGCCCCTCAAGGGGTTAACTACAGCTCCGCTGAAGCGCGGGAAAGAGTAAGTCCCGCCTCACCTCAGAGCAGCTACGCAGCACCACAACAGCAACGGTCGCCCGCCAAGTCTCCTAGAGGTCTGCACAGACAGCGCTTCCGGAGTCCACTGTGTGCCGCCATCTTGGGTGAGTCCCAGCCTCATAGGAAAAAGAGCGCCTCCGTCCCACACAGGAAGTGGGCGGAGCCTGGACCACCCGGAAGAGGAGGGGGTTCAGTAGCGAGCAGCATGGCGAGCAAGCAGCAACCCGAGACCGGAGTTCCCGCATCCGCCATGTCCGCCAACCCGGACGGCATGCCTGAGCCGCAGCCTGCCCCTCACTCCTCGGAGCAGGTCTGCATTAGTATGCCTCCGGACGCAGCGCTCGAGACAGCCGACCCAGAAGAGGCAGGGGCGCCAGAGGCTCCACCGCGCCAAGTTCCCCTCATACCCTGGGAGGAAGGGGCAGCGATACAGCCCCGTTTGAGGGACGGTCGGCCACCGAGCCCGGAGGAATCCGTGATCCCCAAATGGTGCTTTGGGGACGAAGGCTGCCTGCAGCAGATCCTCACTGAGATCCGGGAAGCCAACACAGTCCAGGGGACCCAGCCCCGACAGCGGCCAAGCACCGACACTGACCAAAGTATCGGCAG